>OMKI01002937.1:40619-53392 GCA_900302315.1 Phycis blennoides
GTGTGTGTATCTCTGGTTTCTGTCCTGGATAGGGCGTGTACTGGTTTGGGAACGGCTGGCATTGTGTGGAATAGATTGAAATGGAGAATAGATTGTTTTTTTTCATTTAAATGAACATCTTTAATCAACGGCTATTACTCAAATCAATGGCTCACATACACACCCACACACACACACACACACACACACACACACACACACACACACACACACACACACACACACACACACACGATGGACTAATGAGTGTTTTGGAAATAATGCATAGACATGAATGGGCATGTCGAGCCCCAGACACGCAGCAGCGGAGGTCAGGGCTGGAAAGGGAGCCGACCATCTGAGCCAAACAGGCGGTAACGGGGCCAAGCAGAGGAACCGTGCCTTGGGGACCAGAGCAGAGTGGAGACTCTGAGGGCACCATTAACATATCTGCCTTTGAAGTCAGTCAGAGGGCCCTTATTTTTGCAGGGGGGTGATCCACAGTCCTGCGGTTGGCGAAATGCTTTCAAACTGTTGTGGCGACAATGTTCCCTCACATAGCAACCAGAAGCAACAACCATCCCTACCTCCATGACAAACTGTCCCGAGTAGGTCCCGGTCATGGTGGAGCTCTGTCCAGCAGCAAGGATCCCTATAGCCCAGATATAGAGGGCTACAGGGCCGAAGAAACATCCCAGCACCACGCCCTGGAAACACACAAAGGCACGTTGAGGCAACAGGCTTAAGACCTGGTTTAAAAAAAGTAAACTCATTTCTTTGACTGACAAAAGATCTGTTCAGAGTTACATTCGTGAAGCAAGTGTGTTTCTGCAGGCTGTGAAAACCGACACCAGCGTTTCCAAAAAAAAAAAAAAAGGTTACCCACCCCTTTGTAAATGTCCACCTCCAGTGTCTTGTTGTTGAGGGGAAACAGCTCTTTATACGGGATGCTCGATTCATTGCAAGCTGCATTCTGCAAAAGAGAAATGGCGTCACCCCCACAAATATTAGATGCTTAGAATATATATATATATATATATACACTGAATCAGAATACTGAGCTGGGTGTGTCTTGGAGTCTCTGTCGTAGTAGCAGCAGTAGTCTGATCACACTGGACACACACCACTTCCATGTTGGTCTTGTTGTAGAAGGCCTCTGCGAACACGGCCACCACGAAGACGTTGATGAGGAACGAGACGAAGAGGGCAATGGTGGCCTCGATGAAGTAGTACTTGTTGGCTTCCTTCACCTCCTTCTTATTACCGCGGTCGATTTGACGAGACTGCAGCATTAGAGAGGGAGGGAGAAAAAAAAAAACACCCTCGTGATCACGGTCATTGTTGATGTTCTATTTAGTCATTCAGAACTTTTTAACCCAACCTACTTTGGGTCATTAACAGATAACTTGGGACTCACACCAACAATTTGAAAAAAAAAAAAAAAAAAAGTGTTGTCCACATTAATCCCTTGGATCCTGACTCAGGTTGAACAATCCTGAAGTGATCCTTAAGGGAGCAGGTGGAGATCAGGCACCTTGGCCCCTGGGTGACGTGACTTAGGGGGGGGGGGGCAATTGTGTCTGAGTTGCAAACCCTGGATGCCTAGAGAGAATCAGACCTCACCCCACCCACTGCTACACCATCCTTCACCCTAATTAAGGAACTGGGTGCGTCGGCGGTCCCACCTTGACGAGCGCCGAGTGCAGGTAGATGTTGTGGGGCATAATGACGGCCCCCACTATGCCCACCGCCTGCTCCAGCTGCACGGGGCCGCAGTCCTTGCAGTACGGCACGAACATCCCCTTCAGCACCTCCACCTGATCGGGCTGCACCAGCACGTACTGCGCAGAGAGAGAGGAGAGGGATGAACCACCGCCGAGCAAGACCCCAACCTCCATCTGAACCCGGGGAGCCCGTACAGCGCCGCGCTTACCTCGTAACCGAAACTGAGCGCCATGACCGTGATGAGCACGCCGAAGAACGCCTCGAGCTTCCTCAGGCCTACGGGGAGAGGGAACCCATCGTTGGTCACCAGTGTTTAAAAACGACCGTCGGCGTGTTTCCACACGGGTGGCCCAGCGTGCCCGCTACGCGGAGGTTGGTGTCGGAGTCACGTACCATACTTGTCCAGAAATAGGAAGACAAACGTGTCCACTATTGTGATGAGGACGCCCGCCCACAGAGGAATCCTGTTGGTTGGGGTGTACAGAACAGAACAGCTTCTTAATAACACTGCGCACACGCGCACACACGCACACACACACCGCACACACACCGCCACAAAGGCATCTTACCTGCCCACAGACAGAAGGTTGAAAGCTATGGCACAGCCTATAACTTCCTGCATGTCTGAGCCGATAATGGCCAGTTCCACCATGAGCCAAAGCAATATACGTGGAACCTAAGAGAGAAAATAATGCTTATAATAACAATATAGACACCAAGCGAAAGATCTGGCGCAGTAGCAAAGCTGCACGAGTTTAATATTAACGTGGCAAGACTTCGGATGTCAGAAACCGCTGGATGTTCCCCTTTTCAGCCTTTTACGCGATGAAAATGGTGCTGACCCAGAGTTTGGAACAGGTTAAGAATCAAGAGTATTTTGTGTTTTACACTTGGTAGAACCAGAGTTGTGTGGCGACCGCAGAGGGCGGTTGCATCAGTGTTAGTAGGTCAGGAGTCACAACGTGCGCGCGCGCGCGGGGGGGGAGGGGGGGCGGGGGGCGGGGCGGGGGGGGGGGGGGGGGGGGGGGGGGGGGGGGCACAGCAGCAGCGCCGGGTTACATAGTGTGACTCCAAAACAAAGGACAACCGTGTGGACGGCGTTGGAGTCACCTTGAAGCCCGCTTTAGCCCCAGACTGGAGGTCCGACTCGATGTTCCCCGGGTCCAAGTAGGCGATGCTCATCAGGAAGCCGGGCCCGGTAAAAGCCCACAGTTTGCGGAAACTGAATATCTAGAAGGAAATCACACATTTGATGTTTGTCTTTATTATGCATGTTATAACCATGTTATGGCAATTGATGAAATAAATGCCAAATGCTCAGACACCAAGTCATCCAAAAAAAATTTGGCAAATATAAACGAGTTGTTATTATTGAATTAAGGCTCGGGGTCTTGCCATTACTGGTCTAACCAAAAACATGCAGCACTAAACACGTTTAGAAGTAAAAAAATAAAAATAAAAAAAAAAGGTTAAATGAAATGATTTCTACTCCAATGGTTGGTTAACATGACTCGTCAAGTCAAGTCCGTCCTTTGCAATTGGTATTCTCCAGGGTTTGAAACATGCTGCTTGACGTGTCGTCATCAACTTCACATGATGTCCAACTACGCGGTCAAAGGTCAAGTCCTTCTGAAGCTACAGGCTTTGGGCAAACACATTGCATTGTAATATGTATGCCACTAAGCATCAGCCCCAATTGACAGGTCACTTGAGATTGTGAACGGTGAAGAGGAGAGACTCTGAAGCTACGACCAGGGGAGCCACCTGCGCTAATAAGACCGTCATAGACGTTTCACCGCGGTCTACACTCGTACCTGGTTGGCGTCATCCGGAATAGCCACCTTCTCCGCAAAGTACGTGGAGAAGGGCTCCTCCTGGTCGGTGGGCGAGCCTGGAGGGGAGACGGTGCTGTACTGACCCGCCGAGACCACCCCATTGTTCTGCGGGGGGTCCTCTGAGAAGACAAGGAGAAGACCCATCACGGTGAAACAGAGGCTCAACACGAGAACAAGCCAATGCCTTGTAGGCAAGGCATTGGCCAAGCCTACTTAAAAAAGCCCAACACATAATATATAATAGGCAATATTCTATTCTATACAGTCATACGTTATCTTAAGGGTATTGCATAATTGTTTAGATTGCAGAAGCCAGTGTGTCCACCGTGCTTTTTTACTTTCTGACTTGACAGTTTCATTGGCTCCCTGGCGCGCCCCAGTCTACCCATGACATTTAAGCATTACATATTTCATGACACGTGACAGTGACAGGGAGACTTCCTCAAGCTAAAAAGGAATTACCGTGGACTACAACGGTCGGGTTGAATACTGTAGCATTGCACAACATTTCCACTTCCCCCACCACCACCACCACCTCCACCACCACCCCCATCAATTCCTCCTTATACAGAGTCAGTAAAGTTGCAATAAAGCTTTGGCAGTAACATTACACAAGCAACATGTTTGCCTTTGTTAAGTAAGCATCATAAAAACACATGAAAAGGCAGTAGAGAAAATGTTTATTGCTCAACTGAAAAATAACGAGATTTTAAGCGACAGTGCTGTCTGCCTGGATGTTAGAACGAGAACTTACGACTTGCACAGGGAGAAAGTAATCACCGTGCGGTATACAACAACATATACCTGCAAGCGGTTTTTGCCGCTTCAGTGGTGCGGGAGAAAACGGGGGATGCGTTTGCTGCTGCGTGTCTGATTTCTTGTTTTCATGGGCACTCACCTTCCAGGAGATCTCCTTCTTGGTTGTCCTTCATCAGGGCAGGCTGCAGGATCCCGACACACTCAAGGGATGGATGTCAGCCTTCCTGCAATACGAAAACAACTATTGAATGACCAAGATCAACAGCAGAAGGCAACGGAAAAGTGAAGTGGCAGATCTTGTGAGAATGACTTGACAATCTCAACCGTAGATGATCGTAGGTGACTAAGCATTATTCTCTTTTTTTTGTTTTAGGAAGGGCAATTTTTTTCCCCCGCACTAGGTTACATAACCAGCAGATTTTGCAAAAAGAGGCACAAATGTCTTACTGCTTGAATGACAGCCTCTTCATGAGACCTGTACTCGTCCAAGGTTCACTTCCACACTCCACTCACACTTCCCCTGACCCATGCACCCACATACAATAAAACCCATATCCTGACTTTCACACTTAACCAGGACAAATCCTATGCAACACTACAGTCCCAACTGCCCACTGTGAACACAACTAGCACAGAAAGGACGGGGGTCCCTTTTAAAGCATGTGACGATGGAATCACATGACTGAAGGCACAACCTGAGGCGAGAGACACGGAGCAGCACAGGATTAGTCCAGGAACAGTTAGCTGTTCAAATAGCTTGCTTATTACCTTCTTATGCGGCACATGGACTTTTTCCTGATTGTGTGCTGATTGTGCTCAGCCTCGCCCTGGGCGACCTCGCAGGCCGAGGTGCGTGGAGGCAAGACCCAAAGCCACCTGCGACCACGCAACTCGCTTTGTATAGACAATGTCGCTCTGTCTGTCAAATGACCGAATGTAAAAGTAATCAATCATAAACACAGCAAACCATGAATGCTATTCTTTTCCATGTTATTAACACAGTATATTTCTTGCACATTCACATGGCGTGCATGCTATGTTTTTATTATCCTAGTTACGGTAGTTAGTAGTACACAGTGGTAGTTACAGCAGTTAACACATCTGCAATGCAGCACATCAAGCAATCGGCCTGGGTCATGTGTCGTATGCTTTAACAGACGTCACTATAAGATGGTGAACACACACACACACACGAGCTTACTAGGCTAGGCTGAGAGAGGGCCACGGACAGTAGCATTAACCAAATTTTCCACCACAACAGTTTCCATTCGGCCAGTTGACCGTCCGCGGAGCAGGACGAATAAGAACCACGAAGACGAGGACAATAAAGACTTTTTTTTTTTTTTTTTTTTTTTTTACAAAGAATTTGGCAAAGCAATACGCAAAACATGTAACAGAAACAAGGGATCCCTCTATCATGTACCTGAAATGAATACAACGCCCTCCGAAACATGCTCGGATATCTCTGAACACTGATTTGGAGCACCAGAGAGGAGACACCTGGCATCAGGGATACGCCTTTACTATGTTAATACTGCAATAAGATTGGTAGACATTTTTGATGTACCCATCAAGTTGAATGATCGTATCATGCAATGATCGTATCACTCCCCTGATCACACCAAGACCACCTATTAAGTACTGCAGCTGTCCATTCTGTATTGAGTTATGTAACCATCTCGTAATGCATCAGGACCTATTATTAGCGGTTACTCTTACCAACGGCTGTGTTAACCTTTCATGTTGAAGAGCAGGAAGCCATCCAAAACATTCTGTCATGAAGCCATTGTATGAGTACAGAAAAGATGTTTAAATAAACTATACAATACTTGCAAAGAGGGAAAGCTATTACTATTATAATCCAAAATACTGAATATCTTATGTACAGCATGGGTCAATTCTGATTCGTTTTTTATTTTAAAACTAAGGCAACCAACTGAGGCGATGATGAAAGTGGTTTAACCAAGCTCAACAGTTAAAACAAAAAGACACCACCAACCCAGAGGACACACAATCTACACCCAACAGGGCAGGCAATCACATTACATCTATGGCTCCTCCCAAACTGACTTTTTGAAGCACACTCCCAACTATCAGACACTGAGCCAGAGTGGTCATACAACCCAGTTTATATGACCTGAATCTGAAACGTAAAATCAGTAGTAGTATAATCAGTAGTATTCACCAATGTAGCCTTATGTTGTGCACTTATTTCTTAACAATAATTAATAATATCAATGTCACTAATACATGTGCCATGGATCAGGAGCACTATGTCCAGGCCTACTGTCAGAACTTTAAAACCAACAACAATGTCATTGACATTCATCACAATTTACAGCCTAATTGACATACAACACCTACATATATTCTATCAAAAAAACCAATGAACTGTCCTTCCATTCAACTGACATACATGGCAGTATGTTAATCACAAGTTGCAAAACATTTTTAGAAACATAGTCCAGAATGATGCACAAACTAAACTTATTATCAGTTGCCAAGGACAACAGTAAGGCTAACCAGAATAGCACATAAGACAATGACTAAAAGGGCAGTACAGAAATTCGGTCAATGTCTATATTTCTTATTGTCACAGGATGTTGTATCTGGCCAAATGTAACGTGGATATGAGGCATCTTTTTAATCTACCAAATCAAGTGATGCACAAACAATCCCCAAACTAGATCCAAGTTGTATAGGCATTGTTAAGGATTCACATATGTATAAATAAACTTTGATTGTAATGAAGAATATTTATTCACTCTTTACTGTTAACTGAGAAAACTTAAAGCACAACAACTCTAAAGAACACCATGTTCCAGCAGAGATGGGTGCTTCAGCTGTAGGCTGATACATATCTTGGATATTGCATGATATTTGCACATCTTTCACTGTATGCAATCAAAACGCAGAGTAAATAACATTGGGCTTCCGTAGTCTACGGTGTTCATATTTTGAAGAATTTTAAATCCGGATATAAGTAACTTAAACATAAACTACCATTTCAAAAACAATCAAGACAATTATGTGTGGCAAAAACATAACAAAACACAAGAACAGCTCTAATCTGTTTATAGACCTGCCCAGGTAATGCTTAATGGTGACGTTGCAGCGTTGGCAGTCATCCGTTTCTTTGTCATTACGGATGACAGCGTCTGAACGACAGGACCTTATATATGCGATCCATCTCCCAAACCCCAAATCGGAGGACGATGTCTCAGGTAGTGTGTCGGGAACGACGAGATGTTAACTTAATAACGACATCTGTCTTTTGAGTACCACAATGCTAGGACGTTAGCAGGTTGTAACAGCTAACCTTGAAACAAGTAGGACGAACGTCGCCTTACCTGGGTATTTAAAGCTCACCGCAAAGCCCTGCAGTGTTAACAGACACACGGATCCCATTGACTATACATATATTAATAAGAAACCCGACAGCAGACTAATCAAGCTCTAACTCTTGGTCAGAAGTCTCCATTCCATGATACCTGCGAGTCGGATGTTCAGCAGCAGCACGTGCTGCAGTTCCCACTCTCCTTATTGGCCAATGGACAAACAGTAGAGCCAATCAGACCTCATAATACGATTTCGATGGCTATGAAATATTATTCCCAACAAGTTTTTTTTTGTGATTACACTGTTTGGGGTTATACATTTAAGAGACCGAAATAGCGGCGTTGTATTGAAAGACAAAACGAGAGGGTTTCTTGATAAGGAGAGAAGACACGTTATATAGGACAAGTCCTTTGTGGCTGTGTCTGATTCTTTCATCGCGATATCTGGCAGTCAGGGTTGCTAACTTAGCTAACTAAGTTACTTAGCTTATCTGTAGTATGTGATGTAGCTAGCTCCACGTTACGCCCAATCATCTCTAGCGAAGGAGCATCTTGGTGACCCTAAAATGGGATTACTGAATATCACTGACCAGGTAATGTCGTTGCATGTCACAGTGATCCAGGCAAGAACAAGCTAGACACCTTACGAAGTGACACAGGCATACTGATTGGATTGCTAATGTTAGCCTAAAACCTCATACAATTTTGTTTCACTGTGTTTTCAGAAAGGAAAACTCGCATTGGTTTGTTTACACGGGGACTTGTTCACAATCCTTTTACGTTTATTTATGTTTTATCATAGCCACACTTTTGATTACATTGTTCTACATACAATGGGTTACAAAAGTCTCGGATACTATCCACCTTCACCTCCACTTTCGAGTTGAAGCTGAATCAGATGAATCCTCACACAATAATTGTGTTCTTTGAAACAGTTAACATATATTTGCGTTGGCCAAGCCGTGAAGTTTGGATTTAAATAGTCTGCTCTAAGAAGTCAAAGATTATAGCGAAGCCTATCGGTTTACCGTTACATTGCATTTACTGCATGAGTGAATGTGTTGTGATTTCATACCATGTTTGGACTCAAATTAACCCATTTTAGTCTCAGGAGACAATTATTTGTAATTCAATGTTGGATTGAGATGTAATAATCTGCCATTGCATGCCAGTCTAATCAAAGAACAAAATAAACAAATAAATAAGCTAACACTAATCGTCATCCATTTAAAACTTTAATTTGCAGTCTCCATTGGTCCAGGCCATATTCAGCCGTAATGCCGAGGAAGTTAAGTTTCTGTTGCTCCACCAGGAAGATGTCAACTCCCTGGTAATTTAATATAATGTGTATCAAGACTAAGTTGTTACTTCGTATTTTATTGGTTGTAATCCTAGCCCATACTAGACCACACTGAATAGTAGAATCTAATTCTTTCAGGACCAAGACCACCGTAGCCCCCTTCATGCTGCTGCTTATTTAGGAGACCTCCAAATTATGGACCTGCTTATCAGTTCAGGTGATGAATACCCCATCTCCCCCTTTCATATTAAAGCATATATTGTGATATATTAACAGCAATCTGTCACCATTCAAGTTTTGTGTCTTTGAGTTCATCAGGACAAATTACTTGTTAGTGTCCGTAAAGAGAAGTCCTCATTGGATTTTATGCACTTCATCACAGGGGCAGATGTAAACGCCAAAGACCAAAGTTGGCTGACACCTTTGCATCGAGCAGCTGCTTCAAGGAACAAGGTCTTCCCCCCCCCACACACACACGTTTATATATATATATATATATATATATATATATATATATATATATATACGTTTTTATATTTATATATATAATAATAGGTATATCACATTCCCAGTTTTTTGACTTTCACATATTTTGGTCTGGTAATTTCAGAAGGCTGTTTGCCTGCTGCTGAATCATGGAGCGGATGCAGACACAAAAGACAAATCCTGGCTGACACCGCTACACGTGTCGGCTGCTAACTGGGCTACCGGCTGCGCTGATGCTCTCATACCACACCTGACCAGCCTGGATGCTGCTGACAAGTTGGGGAGAACAGCCCTGCTCCATGCAGCCTACAGTGGCCAGGACGAGGTAAGCTATACTCAAGAAACTCGCTGTGTGGAGTGTTTCTTCAGTCGAGTTCGGCCTTGCCAAAAGTTCAGTGACACGAGTGCAGGACAACTCTATTTATTTTCGCATTTAATTAAATAGAGACGTCTGAAATAATTTGGCATGCGTCTGTGTTATTTATGTACTAACTGTCTGCTATTCTTGAGATGGTGGAACTGCTTCTCAAAAAAGGAGCTAGCGTCGGTGTCGGTGACGAGAAGGAAAGGCAGCCAATACATTGGGCTGCAAATCTTGGTGAGTGGTGCTACTTTATGCTGCTTCTGTCTGCTAGCTGCTTCAGATTTATGTACATTCATGCTGTTATTCGCATAAGAGTCATGCAGAGTTGTGCAGCACCTGGAATTCGTGCGTGTGCGTGCTTGTGTCCTTTTTTTTATAGATTTATAGCAAGCCAATGATTTTTGTTTTTCCCAGGACATTTGGAGATGGTGAAGCTGCTGGTGGGTCATGGTGCTGACGTGATGTGCAAGGACACGCAGGGCTACACTCCCCTCCACGCTGCTGCTGGAGGGGGTCAGCTGGATGTGGTGAAATACCTGCTGACACTGCACGTCGAGGTAAAGTAGCCACTGCTTCCATGCTTATAAATGGCTGGGGGGGGGGTCCTGTAAAAGTGCTGTAGGCAAAATCAGAGTTGTGAAGAAAGAGAGCTGAAAATAGTGTAAGCGTGTGAAACTAAACAACTGAAATGATCTCTCTCGCTCTCTCTGCCCTCCTCTTGCTGCTAAGATTGATGAAGGCAACCTGTTTGGGAACTCCGCCCTTCACATGGCGTGCCATACAGGACAGGAGGCCGTCGCCATCGAGCTCATGAACTGCGGTGCCAACGTCAACCAGACCAATCACCACGGTTACACGCCACTGCACCTGGCTGCCATCTCCACCAGCGGGACGCTTTGTCTAGAACTACTCGTCAATAATGCCGCAGACGTCAACATACAGGTTGGGAACGTTTTTAGATGTAGAGCTCTATAGCTAGATCTCCTTAAATGTAAACCTTAAATGTTTACACTCCTTGGATATTTTCGTATTTCAATTGCGCCATTTGCCATACACCCGAGGGATACACAATTTGAAAATGCTAATTTGTACGGTTGTATGCAGCTCTGAAACTATGCTCATGAGTCTACTGCAATACTACAACAAAAAGGCTAGCATCCACTGCTCTAATGTATATTGACTTCCACTCATCCTTAACAGAGCAAGGAAGGGAAGAGCCCTCTGCATATGGCTGCAATCCATGGCCGCTTCACACGCTCCCAGATCCTGATCCAAAATGGTAAAAAACGTGTTCAGGCACTATAGACGCTCTCCAGCACCGCTCATATGTAGTGCATGTGTGCCCTCCCTGTTGGCACATAGGACACCATTGACACTCAGCGCGTTGCCCCTGTTGTGTTTTTTTTTTTTCAGGTGCAGAGATTGACTGCACGGATATGCATGGAAATACTCCCCTTCATGTGGCGGCGAGGTTCGGTCACGAGTTGTTGATCGTCACCCTCATATCCAATGGTGCAGACATAGCCAGGTGAGGGTCAGTCTGTCTGAGGGTCAGTCTCAGACAGTCTTCATGTGATTCCCCTCCCTTTATTGAGCTCAACAAATCACAAGAAAACGTACCACTTGCACTGGGTACCATTTACCTGCACCCTCAAGTTCTGTGTGGTTTTCGTATAGACGGAGCGGAAGGCTAAAGTGTAGGTGGTTTCTACTAACTCTGTAGGTTTTACCACTAGTTGTGCGTTGAACTTTTGTCTGGTATGTATCAGTGGCAGCACCTGGTACAAGGTCTCAACTCGTGTTGTAAGTGACACGTTCCATCAAGATACCATACATTATGGACTGTTCGGGTTAACGATAAATCACAGACGTAGACGTAGCCCGGAAATGCATGCAACTACTACAAATCAATATTTTAATCTTGCTTTTATTGGATGGAATCATTGGCTGTTTAATAATGTATCCACCCAGGTGATTTTATCTTTTCACTCAGTGTCAACATGACAACATAAATGCATACTTTTTTTTTCAGTCAGTCATTAAAAAAAAGCCATGTACAGATATTTTCTTACAATATTTTTGATTTTAATTTCTGAATTTAGTTGCATCTAACGGAACAGATTTGGCAGAAATGTAATTGTATTCAGAAGTATGTTTCACTAAGTGTATAATCCCATGTAATCGAGAATTTTTGTGTTTTCTTTACTTCAGAATGAGCCCTTTATATCTCTACATATCTACAGAATGGACACGCGATTCTAAACAGTTTTTTTGTTTTTAAACATAATTGCAATCTTACTTGTAAGCTATGACCTATAGTTTTACAGACCAAGTAACTAAATGCAGATGATAAGTCTTTCAAGGAACCACATCACTTGACAGTTGGCTACTCGATGCTGTGGCAGACGATAACATCATTTTGTAATACCTACTGGCACCATACAGGCCATTATGGGCCATTACATAAACACACCACACCCAACACCACCAATACAGTCAGTACCCAGAGGCTGGATCACTCTTCCACAGTATATATACATAAACACAGCCTATAGGGCTGTGTTTATGTATATATACTGTGTCTTTATTCTTTCAATTAATATATGTCTCCTGTTAAATGAGAGTCAAATGACAATGAGCTGTGTTCTCACCAGGCAAGGGATCGATGGGATGCTCCCACTGCATTTGGCCGCACTCTACGGCTTTCCAGACTGTTGCCACAAGCTATTAACCTCAGGTGGGCACCTGTATCCTAACATGCGGTTTGGCTCCTCACTCATCTCCGCCCCATGTAACGGTTGTAGCGGTTGTTCACGTGTCTTCAGGTCAGTTGTACAAAATGATGCCGTCCCCGACGAACGAGCACGCAGCCCCAGCCGGGTTCGACATAAACACCCCAGACAGCCACGGCAGGACGTGCTTACACGCCGCGGCCTCCGGAGGGTAGGTCCACACAGCCCCCCCCCCCCCCCCCCCCCCCCGCCGGG
>OMKI01002937.1:60408-71738 GCA_900302315.1 Phycis blennoides
TTTTTTTGGGGGGGGGGGGGGGCTATTTTAAATTGTCGAGTAGGTGATTTTTGTTGTGCTATGTTAATGCAAAATGTTCTACAAAACAGATCAAATATGTACCTTCATGGTGGGTTTTGAACAAATGTGGCTCTCTAACTTAAAGCTGTTCTGGTGTGTCCCTCAGACGACGTGACAATACCACTGAGTTTTACTGTACCCAGTGGCAAACACTACAGTCGGAAATGTCTTCTGAATCAGTTATTCCAGTTTCTACAAACCTAAGCCAGTCCCTTTTGTATAATTGTTTAAAATTTGAATACGTGTTCTATTTGTACTTGCACTGTAAGCCATTGAAGGTGCAGATATTTCAAGCAAGTGTTCTGCAATAGCTATTATAAAACACTATATTCACACTAAAGGTTCTGACTCAAGTGCTTCAAAATGTCTTTCCCAACTGGGGAAACATTGCATACTTGAACCATGTCATAATCGTTGTATTTATTATGTTTCTGCTAAAAGAAAAAATGTAATTTAATTTGTTGAAACATCTATTTAGAGTGCAGGCTTGACTAAGAATTGCATTGATTTGGATTGGCTCAATGACGAGTACACCAGACAGATCTTCCTAGGAATATGTACAAATAAGTTCAAGAATAAAGAAAATAAATAATGAAAAGTTGAATGACGTGTCCCTTCCGTGTCTTGCGTGTAGGTGACAACGGCGTGACATTTAACACATTGTAAATCTTCCTTTCCTGGTACTCCACTAAAGCAGGGTTCTACTTCCGCTGTGTGTGTGTGTGAGCTGCTCTCTCTCCCACGGCTAGCAGCACTCTCTGCAAGTCATGAAGATGGCGAACGTGGTGCTGGAGTTCAAGGCTTCTGCCGGAGACTCCGAGCCCCAAAATCGCCCTGTTTTGATTATTGGACAACAAAACAATCTGCAGCAAGTGAAGTGGAGCCAGATCAAGGGAAAGCTTCAGCCAGCGATTAGCAAAGAGGTAACGACTTGTGATCGACGCGCTTGGGTTGTGGCTAACCTTAGCTTGCTAATGCATATCTTAGCACTAGTAATGCATGAAAACCGACCGGTTGTACAACCAATCCGAATAGCAGCCAATCACTCTCCTCTGGTTAAGTTTACGCCGATGTCGATGAAACTCCAAGCATTGTATTTTAGTACATGTCCTCGTTAATTAGTGCGCTAATTAGCGAGTAACGATCTAGAACCGCAGTAGACCTGCTTGTACTAACTTTAAATCAAATGTAGCTAACCGTTTTATGAAATTGATTTAAATCAGTTAAAGCGACTAGAAGATATTGAATTAATGATTGCCATACGTCGATTAGATGCAATTTGTAAATTGTGATAACCTTCGCGGCATCTTCAATCAAACTAGGACTTATCTGTACTAGATTATCTGAACTACACTGAAGGCTTTGTACCAGCCACCACGTGCAAGGTCAAAGGCAATAGGTGCACCACCAAGGTTCAATTTTACATTCATTAAGACGATTCAATGAAATGGTTCACATTGCTTCCCATTCCAATGATCAAAAAACGAAATAAACACCCATTGGTCATTGTTTACATTAATTTCATGGTATTGAGTGACTCAATACCAATGACTGGAGTCTGAATTTTTAAGATGGCACTATGGTTAAAACAAAGTTAAATGACTGCAATGCAATGGTGACTCCTTGTATTACTGGTTAAGTATTTCTCCTTGGAGTTAAGTATGTTACCATCTCAACTGGTGAATGTCGTGCATTTATGACTGTCAGCCTTTTTTGCGTTGGATGGCAGTTGTGCAAGCGACTTAAGTAGTTATGGATTGACTTGTTTTGTGAGGTCAAAGAACAGTTCACTGTGCACCTTTTTTAAGTAATCTGATTGGTGTATATTGCTGCCATATTATTTGGTCCTACTCAGCTTAATGAGTAGCTTAATGCAAAACACTGGATTGTCATGTGAAATAGCATATGAAAACTATCATAAATCAATGATACAGATTTCATGTGTGTCTGAAGTCAAGCACAGCCCGCTTGTGTTTCATCACAACATTCTACTGTAAAACAAGGTAAACGATTTACAATAAAGCAGGAAAAGTGCTTCCATATCCGGAAGCGCCTCCATTGATGCACACGCATTCATGCAGTTATGTTCTGTTCCGGAGTGGCAGCGTTTCTAATGGACTTGGCGAGACGAGATCCTCTTTTAAGTACAAGGAGTCATGCCCCCACCCGCGGTGCCCGCAGGTTTGGCAGGCGGCTCTCGCGGCGTTGAACCCCAACCCCACGGACAGCTGCCCGCTGTACCTGAACCACGCCACGGTGGCGGCCCTCCCCCCGCGCGTCAGCCGCCACAACAGCCCGTCCTCGGCCCACTTCGTCTCCCGTCTCGTCCGGACCTGTCTGCCCTCGGGCAACAACCGCTGCATCCTGGTACGTGTCCCTCGTCTTTTCGCCGGCGGCGTTCGTCGTAATAATAAAATTTCGCCGAGTTTTATTTATTTATTTTACCACGCGGTTGAAGCACGGTGTTTATCGTTTATGGTTTCCAGATGGTGTGCGAGCGTTCGGACGTGTTCGCCTCGTCCTGCGCCATTTCCCGGGCGTTCCCCGTCTTCTCCCGGCGCTCGGCCTCCTCCCGCCGGGCGGAGAAGAAGCAGGTCACCGTGGAGTTCATCGTGGTGGGCCAGGAGAGCAGCACCGTGGAGCCGGCAGAGCTTCAGGTACCGCGGGCACGCACACATACACACACGACTGTTGGTCTCTCCCCTCTCTCTTCTCGTTGATCCTGCAGAATGGGTGTAGCTGAATACTGACTGAGGAATTGTTGTTTTCTTTCAGTGTCTTTCCAATGCAGCCGACGGCGTGAGGCTGGCGGCGCGCATCGTCGACACCCCATGCAATGAGATGAACACCGACCACTTCCTGGATGTATGGATACCGTTTTGTTCTTTTGCTCTTGCTAAGTAGAAATGCATTTTCTGGTAAGAGTCAGTGAAGGATTTGATTCTGGTCCCCAGGATCAAAACAGCCTCACTGCTCTCCTGGTGTGTGTGTGTGTATAGGATGTTCACATTGCAATAGATTTCACGTGAAATGGACAAACCCGAGATGCGGGCCAGACTATATTTACCGTACAATGACTTGGACATTGTGGATATATACACGTCAAAAGGACCCTTGGCTTGTATGGAAGGGGACCATTTCAGGTGTACTTCCTCAACAAAGTGGCTTACATGTGTTCTTGTTTGCAGGAGATCAAAGCCGTTGGTGCCGATCTGGCCATTACCCCGGTGATCATTCGCGGCGAGGACCTGAAGCAGAAAGGGTTTGGAGGTACAGTTTTGTCATTCAATTTCAGTGGCAAATGCTGAATAATGGATGTGATAAAATCCTGTGCCAATCGGATGCTGAGAGACGGCTGCGTTCTCTGCCTGGCCAGGTATCTATGGCGTGGGCAAGGCAGCAGCGCATCCTCCTGCTCTTGCGGTATTGAGCCACACGCCTGATGGTGCGACCCAGACCATTGCGTGGGTGGGGAAGGGCATCGTGTACGACACCGGTGGACTCAGTATTAAGGGAAAGGTAGGTTGGAAAAGAGAAATATGCAAATCAGAATCATGGTATTGAATGCAATGTGACTATGGAAGTAAACTGAACATGACAAAACGGTCAAACTTGTAATAAATCTGCTATTGAAATAAAACTTTCGCAACCCAACTGGTGATCAGAATTGCTGTTGCACAATTTGAAGCCCCATTGAATTAGTTGCATTTAGTTTGCCTTTGCTGTTGCATTCAAGTTGATAACGAATGCATTGATTCTGCAGCAGATCATTTCAGTCCTTCAAATGATTGCGCTGTATAATGTTGTTTTATTCTCTAGACCACGATGCCGGGGATGAAGAGAGACTGCGGTGGAGCTGCAGCCATCCTGGGAGCATTTAAAGCCACTGTGAAACAGGTGGGCTAGCATTTGACATGTGAAACAGGTGGGCTAGCATTTGACATGTGAAACAGGTGGGCTAGCATTTGACATGTGAAACGGGTGGGCTAACATTTGACATGTGAAACGGGTGGGCTAACATTTGACATGTGAAACAGGTGGGCTAACATTTGACATGCTAACATTTGACATGTGAAACGGGTGGGCTAACATTCGACATGGGAAAAGCGGGTGGGCTAACATTTTACACTCCATAGAAGGATTAGTCCACACTCCCAAGTATATCACGGTTTGCTGAGAAGCCTATAACAACCATGTGAGAGACCTGCTATTCTATTTATATTTTTTATAATTTTTTCTGCAGGGCTTCAAGGACAACCTTCACGCAGTGTTCTGTCTAGCAGAGAACGCGGTCGGGCCCACGGCCACACGGCCCGACGACATTCACACGCTGTACTCTGGAAAGTGAGTTCCTCCCCAGTCACTTAGCTTTCCGGTTAACCCCTGTGAAGGGCATGGTGGTGCTGATGGCCGTGGTCCTTTTGACCTGGTGCTGGGGGTGCTTACTGGAAACCATTATCGATCATGACTAGTTCTGCCGTAACCTGAGAGGTGTCACATATGTCTCATGCAACTTGCTCATGCCTTTATTTCTAAAATGGCGACAAAGCACTTTGAATTGGTGATTAATTCGTTCCTTTTTTTTTTTTTTTAAAGGACAGTGGAGATCAACAACACTGATGCAGAAGGCAGACTGGTGCTCTCCGACGGAGTGGTTTATGCCAGCAAGGACCTGTCTGCAGACATCATTCTAGACATGGCCACCCTGACGGGGGCACAGGTAGGCCCCTGTTTTTACTGCTTTTATGCACGCAACCAAAAATGGAATTGATGTCAGTCGTTTTGGATGAAAGCATCTGTTAAAAGATATTTGCGGTATGCAGAGCGATTGATGCGCCCTGTGTCTCCAGGGCATCTCCACGGGGAAGCACCACGCCGCAGTCCTGACCAACAGCGAGGAGTGGGAGGCGGCCTGTGTGCGCGCCGGGCGCAGCAGCGGAGACCTGGCCCACCCCCTGGTGTACTGCCCCGAGCTGCACTTCAGCGAGTTCACCTCCGCCCTGGCCGACATGAAGAACTCTGTGGCCGTACGTACCCTGCGCCGCTTCGTCGCCTTTTTTTTTGTTTTTTGTTTTTTTTGCGGCTTCTAGATGGAGACATTTAGCCGTTGCCCTGAGCTACCGGAGGGGCGACGGTGGCTCAGTAGTTGGAGTGGGTGGACACAGCGGGTCGTCCACCAACCGTATGGTCGGCGAATTCGATCCCCTCGATTCCCCTCCTCCAACTGTCCGCATGTCGAAGTGTCCTTGCGCAAGTCACTGAACCCCAACTTGCTCCCTGGGCGCTGAACCTAGCAGCCCACTGCTCCTATGTACCATAGGATGGGTCAAATGCAGAGGAAAAAGTTCGTTCCCATATCTAAAAATACTGGGAATGAGTCAAATTTAATCTAATCTAATCTACCTACCCGTTATGTTGTAGTGACGCCAAAACGCCACTAGATGCTACGTTGTACTTAGTATTGTTAAACTCCACTGTTCTGAATACATGCTGCCAATGCTTGTATTCAGTTCAATGATGTACTTTTGTATTTGGTATAATGTGAGCTCGGCTACATTTTGTTATTATTCCCGTTTTGTGTTTTATTAGACGTCCGTCTTCTACTGTTGTGGTCATGTTAACGCCGGGATGCGTTATATTTACATTTTAACCATTTCAGTCGATGCCTTTATCCGACGCGACTTAGAATTTGCCAGGATGTAAACATTTGCCAACAGAAAGTGCAACCATATATCAGTCAGGCGAGCTGTTTGAATAGAAGCCAAAATGCAGAACATAATTTGCTTGCGTAGGCTACCGCAGGGATCATGTTCACAGCGTATCGAGTTGTAAAATAGCTTGTAACCTTGTTTTCCGATTTATAATTTGAGTTTTAAGAGCACTCATGTAAACAAGACATATTTAGTAAAAGTCATGAATGCAGAACTTGGTGGAGAGTCTGACTAGGTTTTTATAAATATTTACTAACAGACAAAATGATGGCCCTGACTATATTGTATTGTCATCAATATTCTGTCAGACAAACCCCAATGTCAACAAAAATAATACTTCACTGTATCTTTGGATGGGAAACCATCTCTCGATCTAATAATTATATTTGTCTCGTAACTATAATTTTTCCTTTTTTTTTTTTTCCAGGACCGGGAGAATGCCCAGAGCTCTTGTGCAGGCCTCTTCATCGGGGCTCACCTGGGCTTCGACTGGCCCGGTGTGTGGGTCCACGTGGACATAGCCTACCCTGTCCATGTTGTAAGTTCTCTTCTTTTAGGTCCATGTCCCATTTCATTTCAAAAACCCACTCTACCATAGAGCATGATAGATTCAGTCTTACCAAGTTAAACCACTGACTCAAACATAACAAACATCGTCGTCTTCAGTGATCACCCTTTGACCTTTTCATTTTAATTGTTTTTCCCAGGGTGAACGGGCCACGGGCTTCGGCGTTGCCCTGCTCATGGCGCTGTTCGGCCAGGCCTCAGACGACGCCATGCTGAACACGGTCTCTCCCCTGAGTGCCGGGGGCGCCGGAGCCGAGAGGGACAGCAAGCGGAGACGACTGGTGTGAAGCCACCAAGAACGGCCCGGGGCCCAGAACCATTCTGACCCTGGCCCGGGGCCTGGAACTATTCGGAAAATGGCCCGGGGCCCAGAACTACTCTGAACCGCGCTGTCACTGAAAGCTCACTATTCAATCAGTGTGCCTAAATTGGGATAAAATTTGAGGCGGTGTGGGGTTTTTTTGTTCGTCCAGTTTCAAAGCCATGCTTGAACATCTATTATGTTCCGTTTTATTTGGACTGGAGAAGATATTGGGGGCTAAATTGAATGGTGAAAGACTTATTGCACTTATTGTACTGATTATCCTTCTGGCATGATGTTTGTCGGTCAGTTTCTGCATTAATACTATTGAATCTGACAAAATAAGTGTTTTATTATTGCTGATTATTCTTGCCAATGGTAGTGTTCCCAATTTGGATAATAAACAAATTTATGCACTGAAAATGCAGTGTTTTAACATTTATAAATGTCGCAATCAAAAACATTTCTGAAAAACTTGATTTATAAAATATTGTGAGTTGATACGCAAGAGTTGATGGTGTTTCTAGGATCTGGGGACATTAGGGGCTCAGCCCAGATGTATTTTTATGTACTATGGCACCATATTTACATTCAAAGTACACATCTCGACCATTGAAAATCTCAAAAGCAGCTGTTCACTTTCAAGAATAATTATGATAAATATTAGTAATTATTGGTTTTGAGTAGAAGCAGAACACTTTGAAATTGCTACCATTAAAAAATTATTTGACGTGCTGCAGTACCAGACTTAAAAAAAAAATAGTTAGTTGACATAAGTTTCTTGGAATATAACATTTTGTTACACATCACACACAATTGTCAGAGTTTGTGCAGTGTAGTGCCCCCCAACACAAACGGAATGGATGGCAAGTGGTGTGAAGTAGATCTACTGCTTCAATGACACGCAGAGGACCCAAAACCTACCTACAAGGGCTTTAATGCATGGTTGGAATGACGTGAATAGATCCAGGGCTATTTTCTTTCTTCTATAAAATCCTATATTTAGATCCGGGCTGTTAATAAAACATCCAGGGCTGAAGCATGGTGGGACGGCCAGGGCTAACAGTGGAACGTCAAGTGATAATCCTAGATAACGCTTAATTCACGTGCGGTAATAATTGGCAATTGTTATGAATAAACGCTTTCACAACGTGACCAGAGGTCGTCGGGTTAAACGTTTGTTGCCGGCTATGTATAGCTGCCACAAGAGGGTGCTAACTACCACCACAGTCTTCTACTGGGAGCTACCCAGTTTAAACACAGTATGCTACTGGTTATACTGGCTGTACATGGAGCTGCCACGTACATCCACAGTCTGCCACTGGTTATATTGGGAACTGACCAGTATAACCACAGTCTGCTGCTGCTTATAGTGGGAGCTGCCCCATATAATCAGAGTCTATTACTGGTTATACTATTGTCTGGGATTATTCAGATATTTCAGGAAAAATATTTTTATCACAGAAACCTTACTAAACATTCCTACAGCCTGAGTCACATTTTAAAATAGTCAGCCTGCCAGCAAGCAGGCCAGTCAGTCATTTTACTCTGAAAGGTATTTTCTCTGAAGAGAGTCAACAGTAAGAATATTACATACATTTATTTAAAACAAAGATGTTCTGACCTTGCTGGTGTCTAAATGTTATTTACAATACGACACCAACATATTCCAGTCATGCAGTTTTCAACACAACACAATGCTGATTAACAGCTAGAACTAGCACCACATAAAACAGCTGAATATTCTCTTAAAGGTACCTCACAAAAAAACAAAGAATCCACACAACATGGGGAGGGGAGGAGAGGTAGCGAAGGAAAAGGAGAACAGTACAAGAAGAAAAGAATAGTTGAACAAAATTATACTCTGGCACACTCTGGCCGCGCTCCAGTTGGTTCACTTGCCCTATATAGGGCACTACTTAGGATGTCACTATTTTGTAGTGTTTTGAGTGGGCAAATCTGTATCCCTCTATGAGGCACTACTTAAAAGGTGCGATATGTGACATTGACACTGAGCGCTTGCAATGGGTACTGAAGTCCAGATTGCCATATTCGGCCCCTCCTCCCTAGACTCAAAGCTCACGTGGGGCTTTCAGGACGCTAAATGAATAAGAGCGCAAGATGAGCCGAGCGCAGTCGTTCTACTTGGACAATGACAAGCGATGATGAGTCCTACGCTAAGTTGATCAGACAACCTGTTTCTCACCGGTGGTACACAAGGGGTAATGCAGGTGGTACATGGGATTGTATTCTTGAAACAGAAAATATAATAAAAGAGATAATTGAAAATAAATACATTATAAATATTGTTCCGTAAACAGTATTTACGGCTTGTCATTCATTTAACAATATAGGGTCGCTTTGTATTTTGCATCATGTTTTCCATTCCATGTTTTTTTGTGTTAATTTGTGAAAATGAACACACTAGGCTTGCGGCTCCGTTTTCTTCCCGCTGGTCATGTCCTTCCTGCAGTGATAGCAGTGCAGAACAGGGACGTTGGCAGTCATTGCTCAGTCACTGCACGTCTATTTAACTTTTTACCATTTGCATATGAGGTCATCTGCGAAGGGTCTTGACGACAACTTAGTGGTACACCTGAAGTCAAAGAGGGGGAACCACTGAGCTTATGTATATGTTTAAATAAAATATGTTTCAATTTGTATATGAAATCTATATTGGCACATTTTTTGGCAGAATTCCCCCTGTTCCCTGCCGAACTTGTTCCCTATTTAGTATACTAGGGAGGGAAATGAGGGAACAACTGAACCAAACGGAACACAGCATTCATATTTGCACTTGGAGAATGTTAGAAACAAGATTTTTTCTCCATGTTTCTCAGCACAGTGCTGCATCCATGTTGTTATTTTAACTTCTAACAGGGTGGATCTAGGGGTTGTGACAGGGTCTATCTCAGGGTTCTAACAGGGTGGATATAGGGGTTGTAACAGGGTCTATCTCAGGGTTCTAACAGGGTGGATATAGGGGTTGTAAGAGGGTCTATCTCAGGGTTCTAACAGGTGTATCTAGGGGTTCTAATGGGGTGTATCCAGGGTCAAACAGAGCCGATCTCGGGGTTCTAACGGGATCTATCTCAGGGTTCTAACGGTGTATCTAGGTTCTAACAGGGTGTATCTCAGAGTTTTAACAGGGTGTATCTAGGGGTTCTAACAGGGTGTATCTAGGTTCTAACAGGGTGTATCTACGTTGTAACAGGATGCATCTAGGTTCTAACATGGTGTATCTAGGTTCTAACAGGATGTATCTAGGGGTTCTAACAGGGTGTATCTAGGTTCTAACAGGGTATATCTACATTGTAACAGGATGCATCTAGGTTCTAACAGGGTGTATCTAGGTTCCAACAGGGTGTATTTAGATTGTATTTAGGTTCTAACAGGAACAGGGTGTGTCCAGGTCGGTCCCACAGCGCCAGCAGCGGTAGTGATGGTGATGAAATGTCCGTCCGTCCGACCCGGTCCGGAATGACGGACAGAAGATCAGCTGGAGGAGACCAGAGGTTAGTCAGTGTGCACAACTGTGTGTGTGTGTGTGTGTGTGTGTGTGTGTGTGTGTGTGTGTGTCTGTGTGTCTGGTGTGTGTCTGTGTGTGTGTACCTCATCACACCCACAGCAGCGTGGCAATTTTGTCTGACAGAAGTGTCGACCGCAGAACAGTTTGTGATTGGACCAGAAGTACACCAGGTCGACCAACCCCTGACCGCACTCTGAGCAGCAGAAACAGGTTGGGTGCCACAGGTAGCTGTGGTAACCGGCACGCTCGGCAAAAACAGCTGGACTGTCGGCCGCAACTCCCTCACCACACCCAGCGCACGTCTGGAAAGAACAGGGATGGTTCGTTTAGGTATAGGTCAGCGATGGTTACTTTAGGGTATCAGGTTAGAGATGCTTAGTTTAGCTCTTACATGTTGAGTTTGCTCAGCCTTGGTATCGGCGCTCCCCTTGTCCTTGGCCTCCTTTGCCCATCGCTGAGCGGCTGCTTCTATCAGAGCCCCAGCCTCTCCAGCCAAGGCCACCTCCCCAACCCCCAGCGCTTCCTGTTTGTAGCTTCTGACAAACAGCACCATGGAGGAGATCTGGAGGAGAAACTCTGCATCACAACCAAACAACGCGGCAAACAATCATATATGAGCCAATCAGGAACCGGATCGCCCGCCCTTGATGCATTTTCATTGGTTCACTGTTAGCCGTTAAGTCGTCACTGGGGGAGGAGCAAACATTTCTTTGATATAACCACACACACACACACACACACACACACAGATGCACACACACACACCTCTTGGTCAGAGAGGAGGCCCTGGCAGAGCATGGGGTCTACATCGTAGGGGGGGAGCTGCTCCTGGAGGCGCCTCCTGCGGACAAGGGAGCCCTCCTCTCCCCACAGTGCACCGACTCCTTCTGGGAGCGAAGTCATGTACTGGAGCGCCTGGAGGAGGATAGGAGAGGATGAGAGAGAGGAAAGGGGAGAGAGGAAAGAGTGGAGAGGTGAGGAGGGAGGAGACAGGGAGGACAGGATGTTTAATGTGTGTGTGTGCTTGCCTTTGTGTGTGTGTGTGTGTGTGTGTGTTTTTGACTACAGCAGGTACCCAGGTGTGGTGTGTGTTACCAGGGTCTGGCTGGCTCCAGCGGGGCACCAGGTGTAAGTGGTGGTCTGGAAGGTGGGGTCTTTGCCT
>OMKI01002963.1:5593-21434 GCA_900302315.1 Phycis blennoides
GGGGGGGGGGGGGGGGGGGGGGGGGGGGGGGGGCGGGGGTCGGGGGTCGCGAGGTGTGCGACGGCCTCACCTCTGTCTCATCAACGGAATGTTGATGCAGTTAGCCGCCGCCACGGCAGCGAAGGGAACGAAGCGGCCGAAGAGCGGGGAGACGTGCTGCAGCAGGACACAACCGGGGGGAGGAGGGGGAGGAGGGGGGAGGAGGGGGGAGGAGGACACGCTTAGGTTTTCAACACCTACAAAGCAGCATACGTCATGTGCACGACATAGCAATACAATATACGACATTGTCCAATTTATATATATACATGTATACATACTGTATATACGAGTTCATTTTTATATATATAATATATGATATATAATATATACAAATGCACAATAACAAAACTGTCTGATCAACTGCACACAGATCCCTCTTGCATAAGTGTACAGGCTTAGGTTAACGTCTGGTTAGCTTATCACGGCTGTTACTGCATGACTGAGAACCAAAAGAGTTAGATGGACTGATACCTTTGTTAGTGCGTTAAGTCCTAGAGCAGTGGCTACCGCCCCTGTGGTTGCGGACACATAGGCTGTGCCAAGCTGACTGCAAAGAAAGGTGTCAGTCACACGGGATGCATACACAAGACCACACTTCATTATAATGGGGGGGGGGGGGGGAGTTAATGCCAGGTTACACTACTTTGTGTCAGTGCCAATGGTGTCAGTGCCAAAAGTCTCTCACCTGACTGTGATCGGGGCATCCCCGCTCCTGTTGGTGTAATTGACTATTGCATTGAAGGACTGATTGATCCACTGCCAAAGCACTACAGCCGGGGTAGTCCTGGAGGTGGAAGACGCTACATTGGGTGCCCGAGACGACATACTGCCACAGCATCCGACACACATCGCTGCATACCTTGTGATGGTTGAATCAATTGTTCGTTCCTTAAAGGGCCCAGGTGTCAGTGTGATTAGCCATTACAAGCCATTTCAATTCAATCTGCCCCGTCCTGAGAAATAGCTAAATCCCATGTGGGAGTGTCCCCCTAGATGTATGACTGTACCAAACTGGTAGGCTCATGGACAGATCCCTCTCACACCCGATGCCCAGACAGGGACCCTACTAAACACACACATCGCGTTGTTTCACTCATCCAGCCGCGATATTAATGACAACAATCCCAAGTTCCTACTTGTAGAAGGTCATCATGCATCCAGTGATGGTCATGTTCATGGGGACTTGTGCCGACATGCGGCCAATCAGAATCATCTTCTCCCCGGTGTCCGGGTGGAACGCCGAGTCGAAGATGTATTTGGCGCGCCAGAGTTCATCCTCACTCAGCCCCGGTGAGACTACTCCTTTTCTTTTGGGAGACAAACAAGGGACGGCTGTGTTTTAATGGACGCATCACCGCTCACAGCTTCAGTGGGACACATGCTTCAGTGGGACACATGCTTCGCGGCGTCTTCTACGCTCCTGCGTAGCTACATGTTTGAGAATAACGGGAAGGCCGGGGGGGGGGGGCTGGACGTACCTGTAGTCGGTGATGATTTTGTGCGCGCTCTCCAGTTGTTCGTTGGACAGCAGGATATTTCGGGGGTCTGTGACGGTGAAGAAATGCTTGGCACGGCCCATGAAGGTGCTCTGGTCCCATCGCGGCTCCTTAATGTTTATGGAGGTGGACAACTCGACTGCCATGGTTATCTGGTCGGAGTGGGTGGAGGGGAGAACGAACAACTTACGGACGATGATTAGAGTGACACGTTGAAACGTGTTGTCTGACATGGGGCACTGCGGCTCATTTCTGGAGTGCTGTCAGCATAACATGTGGGGTTGATAAGAGAAGAAGTGGATGCAGCTTCTCTGATTGGTGGATGAATTATTACCACGGGATCCCACAAATGGGAGTCTATGAGCAGCATGTTTCTTGTCAGTGCCGTTACTGTATGGCCAAAGGTCACTGAACAGTCCTGGAATATGGGGGGGATTTGACTCCTGAGTGATAAGGTGACCCATGCTGTTACACAATATTGTACTCAAACGGCTCATGTTTAACCGCACAAAAGCATTCTTCATAGCATAGGTTTACATATGAGGCAAAATATTTGTACACTTTCTTTTTGAATTTGTCTGACCTTGCAGTAGAGTTAACCAGTATGGTCAAGTTCCATAATTGCACACACAGCAACTATTCATGGGGAGAATTAACTTAAGTCTTAAGTAATATCTCAAGACATTGCTATGCTATTACACAATATTGTGTGAAGAGGAATTTTGTATACAAGTCTCTAATAATCTTTTCATGCTTGCTGGATGGGAAACCTTTATAGAAAATATTTGATTGTGAACTAAACATTGGAGAATATATATAATATTACATAAGAGCATATGAAAAATTTTCTTGATAAAAAAAAAAAAGACACAAGATCATCATCCTTACATTAAAATAAAATCCCCAGATGTCACTCAATGAGTGACTCTCCACTGTGGGATACGTAGGTGACGCAGCCGCACGGGCCTACGCAGCCTTCTTACGGCGTCACCTACGCAGACGCAGAAGTAGAACCCCGGCTTTCACCTACGGCGGCTTTTCGACGCAGAGGTGTAATTCGGCTTGAACGGCGATTGCTTCACTTCAACTGAACTTCAAACGCATGACGTGTTCCCTCGTCTGTGACAAGATACGACTTGGTGAATGGAAACACGAGCACCCGGGCCGTGGCAGGGAGAAGAAAAGCGACTTATGCATGCTTGCTCTGCTCCGATCAGAGGTTCTGCACAACGAAAAGAGGGATGTTTGTGCGGCCGTGTTACCAGCGTACCCAGTCTGATCTGGTTTTTAACCATTTCTGCCTTCCTTGCCGAGCCAGAATCAACTGGATGGGAAACAGTGTGAACATGACAACGGGCCTCATTAAAGGACACCAGGGTGTATTGCCGTAGTCTTTGCAAAGGTATACATGCATAAATCCTCAAATTGCACCAAAGATGGCTGCTGAATTGACCATTAAACTGAGAAATTGTGTCAGCGGCTCGAGGATCCGCGACGCTATCTCTTTAAATGAAATCAAAAGCCACGGGGTCCTGGTGAGATGGGGGGCTTTCGGTGTACGACCACAACCAAGCATCAGCTCTCCTGGCTTTTTCTCTTATCACTGTATGGCAAATGATTATCTTTGAGTGTCACTGTTTAATAAAGAGCTGTTAAGCACTCACTTGTGCAGACACAATAAAACATTAATAATGCACATTGTACGAGCGGACTGAACTTTGGACGCAACGGTGGTTTTGACCCCTCGTCCAACAAAACCCCCTCAGTTTATTTTCTCCTACTGAACCACTCATAGATGACCCAGTGTGGCTATACATTAACCGATAGGCCTCACGTCCCATGTATCGTCCTGTCAACACAAACCCCACAGTCGCACTATCAACTTATTTGGAGGAAAAGATCAATCAGCCGGTGTGTGTGTGAAGACAAGGGAAGCAATGTTGCAATTGGCACCATCGCTGCTGAACTGGATAGCGGCAATTGTTAAACCCGACATACTGGTCGAATCTGGACCGAATCATGTCAAGAGGGTACATCTCAATGAGGTCGACTGGCAAGCCAGAAAAAAATGTAATTTCATTGAAACATGCTCATTACACACGACATATTTTTCCCAGCTGTGCGTCCAAATTCAACTAGTACCAGCCTGCCACATCAACACATGCAGCTCTGGCTGTCGGCTCTCAGGCAGCACACAGCTGGGGATAAACCTCGGTGTAAGAAATGCACAGGGGTACACGCTGTTACTCTGCTACTTCTTACGTGTAACATAAAAAATAAAAAAAACGAAATGAAATGCATCACTTACTGCACTACGGAGTTGTTGTACCTGCCGCGCGGTTCCAGCAGCTTGCGAGTGGTGTCCCTCCAGCGGAGCTAATTTACGTGCCGCGGCGTCAGCAGCGCAGACGCGGTGCTGGTGACGTGCGCGTCCCCCAGCGGAAGGAATTACCCTTTATCAGAGGTTTATCGGAGATAACGTAATGATTGATAGGACACTAGAAAAGTGCTGGAGATATATATGGATATATATACACATATATTTGTTAATATAATTGATATCTAATTATTTTACGAGGGTTATGTTTAACATCACAAGTGGCTTTGAGCTCTGAGAATGTACGACATTTGTCCCCGCCTCTATCAATAGACGATTTTTGATTCATAACGATACTCCTTGACTTCCAACAGTTTGACGCTGTACATTTCCGCGTTTAAACCCGTGTGTAAACTCATATAGGCTTATACACCTCTTTTTTTTTTTACAATGAAAAACATGTATAGTTTGTGACAAAGCATTCTTTATCATAGCAAGGGCTGCAAAACAACTTTATTTTCCATGAATATCATTGGTACAGATATTGCCTATAGAAATCAACGATATATTTACCCCAGTAAACACATAAAAGCACAAAGCAGCTCACACCAGGACATAAGGGAATGTGGCGTCAGTGCTATGTGATCAAAATCAAACCAATGAATGCAAAGATAAACAAATGTCCGACATCCAACTGTACCGTCTCACGTCACCAAATAAATAATTGTGCGTCTTTTGTTTAAAAAAAAACAACAATAAAGATTTACATTAAATTGAGCGTCACCTTTGAGGCCATGCCGCGTGATAGATGCTGCTTTGTGTTAAGTGGGCACTACGCCGCCATCCTTATCACACCGACATCCGAACACAAAGGTGGGCGATCGTCTCGTTAGCAAGACGACCCGCTTTAAATACATACTTCCTGACAAACCAGCAGGTTCCGTATTTCTGTTTCACCGACTTTTCTAGCAATAAAAACATGCACAGAGAGGGCAGAGTTAAGAGGATGGTAGTGTTTATAGCTGATGCGATATATTCCGCTATTCTTTTGTGATTATGGCACACAATACGTTGGTCCATAGGGTAATGAATACTAGTTTCTCAAAACCTCTACATAGTACATCGTTGGCAGTCCTTATCCTAACTTCAACTGGCTGTTGCAACCCATAGTAGGCGACACTATCTTTAGAGGAAGTAGTCCGGAGTACGGCGGGTGACGTGGGGCTCTCCTCTGCGTGGCGCTGGGTCAAACTGTAAGCTGTAAACCATAAGATGGCACTCGTGAGCTCTCCCTGGGTGTCCCAACACACAGGAGAAATCTCAAGGGTTTGGAAATCAGCGTTATCACGCCGTTCAACTCATTAGGCATCGCTTGATCTGAACTTACTATTAAGCATCGCTTGATTTGAACTTACTATAAAAGCATCGCTTGATTACTTACAAGGAGTACTTCAGTGTGTCGTCGAGCTCCATGATGGCAGCTTGGTTACCGCAGCGATAGCAGTAGTTTGGCGCGCTGAAGATGGTCACCACGTTGCGGTCATGGCACCAATTATAACCCTATTTTAAGAGAAAAGAGGCTTCCTATTAAAGTGCAACACAACACATGTATACATTCAGACCTACAACACGGCATTGTAGCGGCCACTTTTGGCCCCTTGACGTTGGAGAACATCAGAGGAACGTGTACCTCCATCACCAGCTGATGGGCTCTCGAGACCAAGGTCAGGCCATTCGCGTGATTAAAGGTCTCCGATATGTCTTGGCCAAAGGTGTATCCGGCGCCTCTGGGAGAAATGCCCCAGCCGCCGCGGTCGTCTGGGTCCGACCACAGCAGGTCACACATGGGACCCTGGAGGAACGAGGAGTGATCAACCTCTACCAAACAGCACGCACGTTGACATCAGTGTGTGACAATACGTGAGAAATCCGATGATAGTTTTTCGAGGCGTCTACCTCGTGAGGCACTTCCTGCAGGCGATCCAGTGCTCTGATGTGGTCCAGCGTGTCTATGGAGGGAGACAGCCCACCGTGGAGACAGAAGATCTGCAGAGGAGGACATCATTTGGATGGGGGGTTATCCCCCCCCCCCCCGCAGGACTGGACCACCGCGCAGCATGAGTCACCGCGGCGAACGGGACTCTTACCTGGTTATCGACCAACGCGGTGAGAGGCAGGTAGTCGAAGAGGTCGGTGAAGTACTTCCACACGTTAGCGTTCCCGTACTTCCTCAAGCACTCGTCGTAGAAGCCGTACACCTGTGTGATCTGCCGGCTCTCGTGGTTCCCTCTGAGGATGGTGATCCGCTCCCGGTACCTCACCTGCAGATATTTGGAATATAAAAAAAGCAATGCATTGGCTCTGCATCTTTAGATGTTAGATGTTAGATTCAAATTTGGTCATTCTCCGTATTTTTTAAGATATGGGAATGAAATTTGTTCTCTGCATTTGACCCATCTTATGGTACACAGGAGCAGTGGGGGCTGCTATGTTCAGCAGCCCGGGGAGCAAGTTGGGGTTCAGTGTCTTCCTCCAGGACACTTCGACACGTGGACAGTTGGAGGAGGGGAATCGAGGGGATCGAACCGCCGACCCTGCGGTGGGTGGACGACCCGCTCTGTCCACCCTGCTCTACCCACTGAGCCACCGCCGCCCACCTTTGTGCCACAGCAGCTTATTCCAATGTTAAAACATTGGTTCTGTTCATATTGGTTTATTTGCCTGTTGTAAGCCACACCTCGTCCTTCAGTGAAGCCCACTCATTCTGATCAACGTGTCCGTCCAACTCCTAATCCTCATTGAAGTATTTAATTGACTATTACTCTATCACATGATGGGACACGCCATCGGGTGTCTTTTTTCAGCGGTTCTTTCTTTACCTTCAGAGAGACCAGGAGTGTGACAGTTTCCACGGAGTAGTAGCCACGGTCCACGTAGTCTCCCATGAAGAGGTAGTTGGTGTCTGGGGACTTTCCTCCGATCTTGAACAGCTCCATCAGGTCATGGAACTGACCGTGAACATCCCCACACACTGTAACTGGACATCTCACCTCCTGGACGTTGGACTCCTTTGTCAGGATCTCCTTGGCCTTAATGGGAGAACCAAGGTAACACACATCAAGGGTTGACAGCTAGAAATGACGCTGCCCTTTGCTTTTTAGATTAGACGAGAGACCCAAACCTGAGGAATAGAAAGGAATGAGGATGAACTCCGATGCTGTGGCTTGCACTTGATAGGGGATGGTTTGTTGGGAAATCAAAACTGAACACAAACATTCTCTCTGAAACTGCGATTTGTAAGGTAAGGGCTAATTGAATGCAAAAACATCACTGATGGCCATTGGGAACAGGGCGTAAATAAAACGTGGGCGTAGCAATACAACGAGTTCACCTTCATCACCTCTCAACACTGAAGCTAAAATATGTGCTACATAGACTCAGAATAAACCCAAGTAAAAGATGACCCATGCATTTTATTAATACCAACGCAATAAACTGATGGCTGACTGGCACAGTGTTAACATAGACCAATACCCTAGCTGACGTCTGTTTACCATAGAATAATATAACACACCTTTTCGCAAAGGAATTTGACTTGGTTTTCCGATAACTGTTTGCACTCGTTGAGCCGTTCAATCCATCCATCCAACTCCTTGGTGAATGACTTGTCGTCCATGTCAGGATGTTTATCAGCCAGCAAGAAAGCTAGCTTTAATTCTTAAAGGAAAGCCCTTGACTTACAATATATGCATGGATACATATACATATATATATAAATACACGATGCCTAGATCTGATCATCCGCTGCCACTGAATGTGTTCACAAAAATGAATGCGTCAACTGCAGCTGGACTGATTGCGTCCCTGACCGAGCCCAGATTCCGATTTATATAACATAAAACATTTTTTTCTTCCTAATTAGTATCCCTTCAGTGCACCGTCGTAAACTAATATTCAATACACAAGAAAAAAAAATCTAATTCATCGACCTATTGCTGCCGTTCCTCCCATGGTTTCTGCCCCTAACAAACTGTGTTTACGTCACCACACGGGCCTCTCCATCACCCTGCGATGCACCCTGTCCGAGTCGATAAATGAATATAATGCAGCTGTTTCACCTTTAAAATCATAGGATATAAGATTTTGTAATTCACTTTTCTTTTCTGCAATGACGGCTACATAATTCTCGCAAAACGTCACTGCCATACGGCTGAACAAGTTAAAAACTACATTACCCACACACACCAAAAACTGGGTCCATAAGTTGCACATGCGCATGAAGATATACCCTCGACAGCTGTAGGAGAAAATGGCTGCACTCATGTTAGGACAGCAGGTAAGATATTCAATGATTTTTATGATTTTCCGACAATGAACTCGTCATATTTAATATTTGAACGTATGGGAACCTTAATAAGTAATTACTCTGTGCAGGACTGAGTCACAGCACTCGTTGTTTGTCAAAATGACCACGAGACCTTGGGGTTGAATAGCATTGTTGCTAACCAGCAAGCTATCTTCACAGTTACTGATCGTTCACGTTCTGACACACTGTTTTAAAATGTTCCCTATAATGTCCTCAGGTTCGCCAGTTCAGCACGTCTGTGGTCAGGCCTGTTTCAAAATTGGTGAAGGTGAGTTGGTTACCCTAAACGGCATTTTCCCTCGTAGTGCATCGATTGATCGCGCAATACATTTGGCAACTACTGTAGTAAATCAATGAAATATGTTCTCCATCGTTTCTCAACCCCCTCCCCAAATGAAGGCCCCTATCCAGGTTTATGGAGTCGAGGGTCGCTATGCCACTGCTCTGTTCTCAGCAGCCAGTAAGCAGAACAAGTTGGACCAAGTTGAACAGGAACTAGGCAAACTTTCTGTAAGTTGAAGTGACTTGTTACAAAAGAACCCCAACATGTTAGACAATTTTTAAAGGAACCATCAAAACAATTCTGTCCTTTTCTGTTTTCTATATCTTGGCCTACAAGGTTAGAACTTTGACCTTTTCTGTCCTCAGGTCATCATCAAGGATCCCAAGGTGTCTGGCATTGTCATGAATCCTCATGTGAAGAGCGGCCTCAAGCAGAAGGCTGTCACCGAGATTCTAACCAAGGCGAAGATGTCTAACATCACCATCAACCTCATCGGTGAGTACATTAATGGCAGCCTGAGCTAAAGGACTCAATGACCCATCTGCTCACACTGGGTTTAAAAAAGAAAATTGGGAAATGGACAACCAAGGCTGTTATTCCAAATACTTGTACATTATTATTGCATTACAACATTTGTACTTTCCCATTCTGCAATTCTCCATGATCGGAAAATAACTTTTTATTCCTTCTAAGACTTCACTACGATTAAAAAAAAAACAACAAAATAAATAAATAAATAAATTTATATTTTTCATTGCCAACCGGGGCTCAACATTTTGTACCCCCCGATATATACAAACTCTCTGGTAATGCACTCCATATCCGATTTATTGTTTCTGCCGATCCGTCATCCAGAATAGCGCGTGTGTTTTTGTTCGCATTCTCTCATCGGGAGCAGCACTCGTGCTGCTGTGCACTCCCACAACGCTTTGCACGGTGCACAAACCCTGTTGGTCTTAAGTGGAACTCGAGCGGGGTCGTGTTTCCAACGAGAGCACTCACAAGGCCCTGTAGCATCCAGCATGGCTCCGCACCTTCATCGCCACGCCTTTTTTTAACGTTAAACACGGAACCTCGAATCGAATCTTCCCACGCGGTGCTCCGGGGCTCTGCTGGTGTGAAACCACTCCACGTTGAAACCCGGCCGTGTCCGGGTGAAAGCCACTGACTTCCTCCACGCGGCGCTCGCTTGTGACGTCGTAGCTTTTATTGTTGTTGTTGTTGTTGTTTTAGCGTGACTCCAATAAAACGTGGTCTATGAAATGTAGCCGTTTCAAAATGACCATGGGGGAAATGTTGACGACGTCAACTCATGTCCGCGTCGCAGCAGCCCTGTTTTGACATGTTGGAGCGGAGCATGACACGGCACCACTATTACATCGTTTGGGGAGAACTAGGAGATATATGTATATGTTTTGGGGGGGGTTTTGGCACCTATGCAACATGGGAGGGGAAAAAATGACCTCGCACCCACATAATAAATAACTAATAATAAATAATCCCCTTTCCCTTCTTCTCTGCAGGTGTTTTGTCTGAGAATGGCCGCCTTCCCCTGACCGCTGATGTCATCACAGCCTTCGGCAAGATGATGGGGGCTCACCGTGGGGAGGTTATCTGTTCTGTCACCACCGCTCAGGTGAGCCAATAGGCCACAGCTAGGTACCCTGTGTTGTAATGCATTATCCTTATTATCCATACTGGCTGCCTGGCACCGAACGGATGTCTACATTACAACCGCACCTTTTGTATGTACACATTTGCAAATGTGCAATATCTAGAAGTGTAATATCTCAGCTTCTTTAGCACCTTAAGTCCTATTAATTAATTTATTTTTTTCCTATTTTTAATTGCTGTGTTACAATTGCTACTCCATTTCACTGTACTCTACTGCATATAACACTACTGCATTTACATTAAAAGGAATTATATTAAAAATATTGTATTCATTGCGAGGATCTGCGCCTTATACCTCATCCATCACATCTAGTAATTATTTTTATATTCCAGGCTTTGGATGCTGCCAGCCTTGCTGAACTGCAGGTGGCTCTGAAGGGCTTTCTCCAGAAGGGTGAAACAATTAAGCTGGAAACTAAGGTAGGCTTTGGATACATACCTGATACCTGATGAAGGGTTTGGAGCCGTTGGGTGTTCCGTTTTCTCATGTTTTCTTCTGATCCGCAGACGGATTCCTCCATCTTGGGCGGCATGATTGTCAGTATCGGAGACAAGTACGTGGACATGTCCACAAAGACCAAGATCCAGAAACTCACTAAGATCATCAGGGAAACTTAAGTCCTGGGGACAGAAGACTGCAGCAAAAGCTGCTTATAAATGTACATTGCTACTTGTCTGGTTACAGATTTCATATTAAGCCAGTGTCTAATGTTGAGTTCACATTAATGTATTAAAAAGCGTTGTGAAACTGCTCTTGTTTGTTGTTTATTGACATGGTTTCCTCAAATTATATTATTTAATCTGTTTAAATTGAACTTGAATGGAGGATTTGAGACGGAGAAAAGGAACTATTTATTTCAATTCAGAAGCCAGTTGACTGAGTGGGAGATTATGTTACTCTGAGCCTTAGAATGAATACAATTTATTTGACCCGGGTACAGGTTTAGCTACAAAAAGGAGCATTGTTTGTAGTGTGTGCGTGTGCGTGCGTGTGTGTGTGTGACTGTTTCAATGATGTATTGGGCGCATGCGCAATCAATGACTGCATTTTATTTTTTTGGCAAAAATGGCTGCCTCTTATCTAAAGCTCTCTGCTAAAATGGATATATAAACCTGAAATAACCACGGTAAATTGCAATCCTTGTTCGCGGCAACATCAATAGATAACCAGGCGTAGTTTCCAAGCGCTATTGGAAAAATGTTGTGGCTGTCAAATAGAAAAATTGTATTCGATTCAAATTTAACCATTTCCAGCCTATGAGCCGCCCACAAATGAGGTACGATCTTTTCATTTTCCTGCGTTAACTAAAATATATTTGCGTTCACACCAAATGCCGTATTTGCATAATGAAGTACATTGCTTAAACAAACGTTGTATACGATTCATCCTTGATAGTTATCCCTTTGTTTGAGATGTATTAGTGTGTGTCCGTCCAAAAGTAAGCAATTCCGCAAATTCCTTGCTTTCTGTGTGCGCAAGCGTGTTAGTGTTAACAAAGAAACATTTCGTTCTTTTGATCTGCTTTCATTTCCGTCGGTGTTTACAAGTAGTTTCTCCACCCCTACAGAAAATGATGCACCAAGTGACCAGCAGCAGCAATGACTATTGCATGAGTGGACTGTCAGAGGATTGTCAGCATTCTGCAGGGCACTTCGACTTATGTAGCACACAGTCCAACAAGTTCTACTCCTCGCCTCCGCCGTCTTTGCAACTGTCCCTCGCTAATTTACCCCCACTGCCACAGGGCATGCACAAACCTATGACATGCCAAATACAGGAGAACCAAAACGAGTTCCAGCCAGCGACTGCGAGGATCAGAGGTGGCGAGGCTCCTGGTCCGGATGGCACCAAGAAAAAGGGGAAGGGTATTGTCAAATCTGGCAAACGGGGGAGACCGGCGGGCACCACCAAATCAGCCGGTTACCGCACAAGTACTGGCCGTCCACTGGGGACCACGAAAGCTGCTGGTTTCAAGACCAGTCCTGGAAGACCCCTTGGTACCACCAAAGCAGCAGGCTACAAAGTTAGCCCTGGGAGGCCCCCGGGGAGCATCAAGAGTCTGGCGCGCCTGAAGAAGCTGGGGCTGGCCACTTGTGAAGCAGCCAAGAAAGTGGACTTCAGCAACTGTAGTGGTCCCAAGAAACTGGATTACACTTGCTGTGATGTTACCCCCTTTCCGTACAACATGATGCAGAAAAGAGACCTCTGTGAGGCCGGCGGCAAAGTTGAAGACAGCAACGAGTAGCCTTGCGGATGTCTTTCTATAGCTCTTCAACTTGTTCGCTAATCTTTTTTCTCTCGGTGTGTATGGAAGATGGAGAACATAATAATGTAAATTAGCTTAACTTTTCATTGTGCAGTCTTGACATTACTTTCCTCTCCTCATAGGACTAAACGCACCCATTTAGAAAGTATGTTATCCTGTTTGACAGTGATGCATGCATAGGAATACAATCAAATTAATGTAGGAATGAAAGTATCTATACGTGGTAGTGTATGGTCCATGTTCGATGGACAGTGTTTTTTAAGCCTTTTTTAAAACTGAATTTTAATTGATTCATGATTTGCTACTATGCTTCATATTGCTTTCCATTCCAAACATTTTCCTGAGCTTATGTGGAAGTGTAGTTGTCCTTTTGTATTGTTGAGTGCAATATGTGATTCATTTTATATTATATATGAAAAAAGATAAACAGAAGGAAATGGAATGGGGCCACTGCGATGTTTTTTATGATCTTGATTGAACAACCCAGCACACGGTAAACTATTTTAAAAACCAAAATTGTTATTTCTATACTTTGTGAATATGTTTTGACTGGGTATTGTAATAGCCTACTTTGTTTCCTTAGATTCCTCCAACTATCACTTGGTAAGCGAATATATATGTTGTTATGCAGTTAATTAGCAAAAAAATATTCACTTAAACTTCACTTTAAGATTATTTCTTTGTGAAAAATGTATTAAAAGCTTCTGTGGTGTATGTGAAACCCAAATAAAAGTGTAATTTCAGACAGTAAATATGCCTGCAATACCTACAGTAAACGCAAGGTGTCTCACGCCATCCTTTGCCAATAGTAGGCCTTTCTTTTTATTTTCCGGGTAATAACTTTCATTTAATAATCTAATTGATCACCCAGTCATGTTGGCATGCCCCATCCATACGCCGTTATAAACACACGTCATTCACACAGACATTCAAGTGTTGATGTGAAAGAAAGACGATCTATTATAACCACCAGAAAACCGACCCATCTGAAAATGAAGTGTCTTCACGTCTTAATCGTTTTTTTTAAGTAACACTATTTATATCACCACGTCGAACCCGGGCACCCGAGGTCAACGCTTAATCACAGAATACCATGGATGGGGGTTAAGGTGTCTCGACTATCAAGGCAAACGATTTGTAATAATGACTTGACGGGCTTTGTTTGGTCCGAGGGGAGAGGACTGGGCCGCTGCGGCAGTATGGCTCCGTCTATTGTTCAGACGCGCACTGCTGCCGACTCGGGGCATGATGGTGACCATGTTGTATCCAAACCGCAGGGTGAAACATCGGACCATTTGACACCACGAGAGTACAATCAAACGTTTTACACACGTCGTGTTTTTCGAAGCAGAAGTCGCTCAATTGCCCCAAGCCATTTGCACCGACATGCTTTTTTTTCTGGAGCGCCTAGCGGCCTATTTCCTGCGCCCGAAGACCCTGAGAGGCAACATGGCGCACCAAGTTTTACTCCATAGGACGTTCTGCCCCAATGTGCCTTCTCTATAGTGGCCCGGTACACACAGAATAGGTACACGGGCTACTCCATTTTCAGTGGTGTGTGACCCGTTAAAAAACAACAACCATAAAAGCAGCACTAAATTGCATAATTTCCACAATATATAATTTACTCGTGGTTTTAAATAGATATATTTGATGGGAGAATATAAACGCATTCCACGGATATCCGATTTTATAATTGCACCTGGATTTGTGTGAGGGGAAGACTGTAAGAGGAGGGTGACCGCCTCGGCCCCAATGCAGACGGGGGGTTGGGTAGCCGTGCCGATTGGTTGCTGCTCACCAACACAGTCAGTCTGGGCTTGTTTTATCATTACCGGGGGCACTCCGACAGAAGGCACCAAATCATGCAGTTAAAAGAATATATAGATGGTTGAGAATTGATAGTGGCACGCCGGTTTTCCTCGCACTTGGTGTTACAGCAAATATAAACGATCTAGTGCTTATTTCGTATTTAAAGTGACAGTTTTTGAAGGGCCGCCGCTGATGAGGCGGTGAAGGGGAGAGAATGAGCGCTGCGCTCTGGCCTAGCGCTGCTGCAGCTGGGATTGTGCAGATCTGCCTCCACAAATCGAGGAAAATAGTCGCTTTATGTCCAACTGCAACAGATCCGCTGTTGGGTTCACGGTGACCGACGTCCAAATGGTAAGTTTTGGTGATTTTTCCCCACGTCGATGCATTTTTTTAACTTGTTTCGATGAGTTCCTTTCCAAGTGAACAGTAGCTTGCTATGTGGCTGTAGCCTGTTTGTGTAGGTCTGTGAGAGACCCTTTCTCTGATGGCACAGTGTCACCACCTTTGCTGTAGCGTGTGCGCTCCTACGAATATACGAATCGGCGATCGCTTAGATCTGGGCTTTATTATGATCGGCGAATGGCGACCTAGACAATTTTACGCGTTATAGTCATTGTCTGAAAGCAGCATGTCAGGGGTGGTATCTTCTGTTTTGGCGACTGACGGCCTTTTGGAATGGAGGCCAGCAATGTCGGGTTATCAGTGAGCATGCAGCCCTACATGCCACCTATGCTCCTTGAAAGGCGTCCGTCGCTTCTATTGTGATTGTCGGAGTATTTTGTCAAAATCGGAAGGCTCTTAATCGGTCGTCAACTGAATGCCTTTCAAAATCGGTCAGTGCATGAAGCCATAATAAGAACTTGAAGGTTGCGTTTTGTTATCCAATTCTGAATGTAAACGTTGATTCACCTAACCCGAATCCTTTCTCTTTTGGCAGGAAAGAGCCATGAAAACATGAATCAGTCTTACAGACGGGCTGTTAGGGGAGGCTCAGTGTTTGGCTCTGGTCAGCCAGAGCAGAGGCCCCCCAATGGCCTCACCACTACTTCCTATGGAAACCAATGTGGCAGTCGAAGGCGCAGGTCAGGCCAACCGTCAGCCGTGCAACTGCCATGCTCCAGCATCAAACCAGCACCTGTCCCGGGGTACAGCTCCCCGGACCGGTCTCATTGTTACAACAGCCCGCTGCGGCGGCTCCGGGACCTCAACAGTCTGGTGACCCGGTCCGACCTGGGCGGCCACCCCAGGGAGGTCCACACCAGGACTCACTTGCACTCACCGAGCCGAGTCAGCCATGAGGAAGACGGGGAGGAGGAGGACGAGGAGGAGGAGGAGGAGGAGGAGGACGACGAGGATGAGGACGAGTACTCGGCACCCTCCGTCCGTCTTCCGCTGTCGCCGGGCAACGTCCAGACGGAGTCGTGCGCGGAGCCCCCGGACCTGGACAAGAACGGGTTCTCCTCCCACAGCCCCGACAGCCTGGACCGCTGCTCCCCCACCCCCAACGGTTACCTCCACTTTGAGTCCACGCTGTTTGACGGCGGGGACCTCAAGGTGGAGGAGAGAGGAGGGGACCTGCCCTCC
>OMKI01002997.1:3603-15749 GCA_900302315.1 Phycis blennoides
CCCCCCCCGGCCCGGGGCCCGGGGGGGGGGGGGGGGGGGGGGGGGGGGGGGGGGGGGGGGGGGGGGGGGGGGGGGGGGGGGGGGGGGGGGGGGGGGGATTAGGCAAATGTGTCGTGGCACATGATGTTTGGTAGAACATGGACGCGTGTTATATCTTCCTAATTCCTGTCTAACGATGTAAATACATCTAGATCACCTGTACCTTCCTCAGTCTTCTTTGGGGGGGGGGGGGATTTTGTTTCCTCATGGATGTATTCAGTACACCCCTCCCACCACACACACACACACACACACACACACACACACACACACACACACACACACACACACACACACACACACACACACACACACACACACACACACACACACACACACACACTTCTGTATTCACTTCTATTTGTTTAACCATCAATTATACATAGAGGCCACATGATGGCAGTGTTTCTCCATCGCTGCCAGGAGAGGAACTCCAGATCAGAGTTCCCTCACCCTGGAAACCAGATGAATAATGCGAGTTCATGTTTTATTTGCTCTGACATATGCCTCTGGCCTCCCTCCCATTCAGATAGATTTCCATTAGACCGGCGCTTTGTAAACAACCAAGATGGCTGCCACTGATGTGTCACACGTTGCGTGGCTGGGATTGGTTGTCGGTCCATCAAATTGCATCCTGAGTCATTTTGGCCTGTGCCTGTTGATAACACCCCTTGGAAATCGAAAATTGAAAGTTCCAGACTAATACACATTAGCGAATTGGTCTGCCGAGGTCAGGCTGGAGTGCCCCCTCAAGAGAGACAGAATTTATATTTACTGCAATCTTTCCCAAGCAGTCGGCCTCGGAAAGACACAGCCTACATACACAACACAACGCTGTACCAGTGGCCTCGCTCACTTGCTCATTGCTCAGCTTGAGTCTTGAGATTACTATGACAGCTTTGCATAAGCCACCGCAGACATTGCACAGCCATACCAAGCACTATTTCACCCCAACACTCCATAAATAAGAAACGGGGAGGCTTTTACCTCAAACCAACCGCAAAACACTGCTTTCCACGTATTCAAAGCGGGTGTGCCACCAACCGGTGTGTGTCTGCATGCAAAAAGGTGGGTCTGTGGGGAATACGAACCTTGCAGCTGCTTGACTACTTGCGGCTGGCTCATGATGACGCGGGGGTGGGGCTGTCCCCTGACGGCCACCATGGAGGGCTGCGCCAGAGTCGCCTGGGGCCGCGCCGCCGCGCCGTGCTGCTGGGGCACAATCTGTGTGGCAGGGTGGGCAGACAGACGGCGTGAGCCGCACGCACACACGCAGGCACGCACGCACACACACGCACACTAGAGTGCGGATCGGGGCAGAATTTTCTGTCCGAGAACACTAACCGAACCCGACCCGAGCACCGACAGGCATCAAGCTTTTCATGTCCGAACCCGACAGAGTTAAGTCTATTTTTTTTTTTTGTTCATACTAATGACACATTTACATCTGTGTTTATGAAAGTCCGCTGCAAGGCATTTGGAAATGTCAACAAAAAGATGAGCGCAACATGCGTGGATTAACACGCGGGTACATTTTAAATCGCGCAGATGTGACCGAGCCCGACCCGAACCCGAGCACACGCACACGCGCACACACACACACACGCACGCACGCACGCACGCGCACACGCACACAGTGCTGTGCGGGGGCGAAAGGTCCGGACACTGCGCTGCTGAAGGCGGTGACATACTGGGCCCGCCTTGTTGTGGGGCGCCTGGGTCAGGGTGACGACGGGGGTCCGGGGGGAGGCGGCAGCGGCGGCGGCGGTGTTGGAGAGAGGGGGCCGTAGCACCATGGCCGTGAGGGCGGCGGAGGTGGAGGAGGGCTGCGGGCCGGGCAGGGGCAGCTGGCTCTGGTGGATGAAGGCGGTGGAGTCCGAGGTCATCTGACGCAGCGCCGGGAGACTCCTCTAGAGGCAGGGGGCCGAGCAACGGACGGATGTCTCATTGGGATGCTCACCAACTGTTGCTCGTTAATGCTATCAATTAGTCTGCATACAGCTTTTGCGTTTCCATACCAACTCTCCAGATTCATACCAGTTGTATTTCTTTTATCATAATATATAAACACACATTCCCAAAGAAATTTCCAAAGAAAAACAGTGATAATTCACCAATAAAAGCTTAACTGTGGCTCATAATGATATATTACACTCATATGAATTACAAAACGAGAGAGAGAGAGAGAGAGAGAGAGAGAGAGACAGAGAGAGACAGAGAGTGTGTGTGTGTTTCCTGTGTTCAGAAAAAGGTGCAATCACACAGCATCAAGTGCGCGTGGGGCTGGCGGGGTCTCACCTTGAGAAAAGGCACTAAGTAGGGCTGTGGCGAAGAGTTGAGCTCCTTATACAACCTGCTGGTGAAGTCCTCTGGCTCAATCTTTCCCTCCTGCACGGCCGCAAAAACACAACGGTCAAATCAGGACCGCGGCAAGACGCCACCGTCGGACCGGCGGACGAAGCGCGCGGCGTGTGTGTGTGTGACGCGACGGGCGAGGGGGCGTCCTACCAGCAGGTTCTTCACCAGCTCCTTGACGTTGGCCGTGGTCTCGGGGGACTGCTTCCCGCTCGAGGCCAGCTTGATCAGGGTGGACAGGAAGTTCCGACACTTTTTCACGTTCTCCAGCGTCTCCTGCGGGCATTGCGATATATAAGCGTGCGCACGAAACCAAAACGGCACACTTCCAACGAGAGCCAAAGAATCAAACCGAATCCGTGGTGCGCGCTAGAGTGCGGACCGGGCTGGGGTTTTCTGTCCCGAGCCCGGCTTGCGTCCCGACAGAACAGTAACCGAACCCCGACCCCGAGCCCGACAGGCATCCAGCTTTTTATGTCCGAACCCGACACAGTTAAAGTCTATTTTTTTCATACTAAATCAGTAGTAGCTCAGTGGGTAGAGCGGGTGGACAGAGCGGGTCGTCCGCTAACCGTAGGGTCGGCGGTTCGATCCCCTTGATCCCCCCCTCCTCCACATGTCGAACTCCACAAATGTACTGATTGTAAGTCGCTTTGGACAAAAGCGTCTGCTAAATGCCCCCTTTACCCTTTAATCACACATTTACATCTGCGTTTATGAAAGCCCGCCTTTATTAAGCATTATATTCTGCAAGGCATTTGGAAATGTGAACAAACAGATGAGCGCAACATGCGCGGGTTAACGCGTGCGTGAATCAAAAATTTAAAAACCGCACAGATGTGACCGAGCCCGACCCGAACCCGAGCATAATTTCTAAATATTTGTCCGAAACTGTATCCATCCTCTAGCGCGCACACTTTGCGTCCACCGCATCGCAAACGGTGACTACATAAATAAATCCTGCTTAAGCGTGCAAAAATGAGCACGTCGTTACATCCTGTACAAAGCACATCCCTCTGTGCTGACCAGGGCCGTCTGGGGCTCTCACCGCGGAGATGGGGGTGGGGCCCACGGGGGTCCCCGCGGGGCCGATCCTCTGGGCGATGCCGGCGGCGGGGGGGCCGGGCTGCCCCGAGGTGGCGGTGCCCAGTGGCTGCCCGGGGGTGGTGGCGCTCCCACCCAGCATGATGGCGTTCTGTCGGGGGGGGTTAATGGGAGTCTTTTCACCGTCTCACTGCAGGCATCCCATCACAAGCGCTTATGACGACTACTTATATTTGCCGTTATGGTGATGACGTGGGTGGTGGTCTCACAGCCCCATGTACCTTGGTCCGAATATACGACGGGTTTGTAGTCAGAGATGTTGTACACTAGCAAGGGTTAAACCTAGCAATTGAAATGCTTCACACTTGTTCTGGTGACTTTCTCGCTGTATTAGCAGCAATTAAATGTTTCACCTTCTTATGACAAATGTACTCTTTGTAAGTCACGTTGGATAAAAGCGTCTGCTAAATGCCCCAAATGTAAATGTAATGTTTATGCCGGGTTTAGACTTAAAGGGCAATATACACTCACAACAACAGATGGCGCCAAATATCTGCAAAAACGTGTGTTCACCTTCTGACTGAGGCAGCAGAAACCTGATCTACTCTGGCAAAGAGGCTCAACAGTGCAAGTTTAATGAGATTTCATTTTGTCTAAATGGGACTATTTCATCTCAAAAGATATTGAAAAGATTATTGTATTTAAAATATGTATAAAAAAAATGCCTACCTTGTTTTATTGTTGTTGTTGTTTTTTATTTATAAGATTTCCTTCCAACAAGATTTCAATTGCATTTCTCTCAAAAACGGAATGCGGTGTTTTCCCACAGCAAGGACTGGCACCCTGAGCCCCGACAGGGCAAGAGTCTGTGGTCAGTGGTCCACCTACTTGCAGAACGGGAGGTCTCTGGAGTGTGGTGGTGGCCTGGACACTGGTCTGGACCGCTGAGCCCTGCTTGATGAGAGTGTTTGGAGTCACCTGGCGAGCCATGAGGGAGCTCCCTGGAGCCTAGAAGAGGAAATACAAAACGGTTTGACGCCTTTAGTTGTGAAAATACATCAGGAATCGATATGGATAACGGGTGTGCTTCGTCGTGTGCTGAGGGGGGGCGGTGGCTTCGGGGTGCAGGTACCTGTAGAGAGGTGATCTGGACCGATGGAGTGCTGGTGGGGGTCGCAGGTCGCGGGGTCATGGCACTTTGGGACTGGGACTGGGCCTGCATCTGGGCCAGGGTCTGGTGGTGGATCATCAGGAGCTGTCCACTCTCACTGCGCACCAGCACCATGCCTGCAATAAGCCCACGCCAGCGACAGGGTGAGAAGTGAATGAAGCTCTGTGTGTTGAGAAGTACTTGGCGATTGCAACATTGACACGTGCAAATGTTAGCAGGCCATTTAAAGATTAAGCAAGGACTTCGGTTTTTACGTTTTTGTTAGCTTTTTTGGCTACAGAATTGAAGCAATAAACAGACAATAGTTGTTGGTCTTAAAGAAGCAACAGTTTAATACTATCTATACTATCAACAGTTTTATACTATCTCTAACCAATACCATCCGAGTGAAAGTCTATTGTACCACAGATGTTCTGATACTGAATGCGTTCAGTAATTATCAGACCAACCGTTTGGCACCTTGTTATGCTGCCATGACAAGTAGCAATTAACATTTTGGTTAACAGTAAACCCACAAAATAAAGTATAACATTACTAGTATGATTATTATGATTATGATTATGATTATTATCCTATTAATAATCGTTTTGACAGCAATAATCCAAAGAAAAGTAAATCTGAAAAAAACAAAAGCATACAGAAATGAGATGCATTTTCAACATTAAAACTACTTGCTGCAATTCATCAAAAAAGGGCCCACATGTGGATTTCGGTTTCAAAACACTGCTCATGACTGTCCCTAGAGCTCGCACCGAGCTGCAGGACCTAATCACTCCAAGTTGAATAAATCAAAAAACAGACGCACAAAATATTGGAAATTGTAGGTGTTTTAAGCAACGTGTGTGCTATTATTATTTTGTGTTGTATATTGTGTTTTATCTATGTTGTAACTTGTTGTCAAATAAAGACAAAATACAAGTAAAATATATAAATCATGAAAAAGTTGAACATTACCTACATGTTATACATATAGATACATAGAATACATATGCACACATACATCTATATATTCTTCAGTGAACACAAATAAGGACAGGGTTACCTGGCGGGAGTTGAATGTTCTGGACGTTGGGGGCGTTTTGTTGCGGCTGGGGAAGTCGAGGGGCCAACACCTGAGCAGCGATGGTCCGTACTGCAGCGGACCCGGGCGCTGCGATAATGGATGACGGAACCGATGTCCTTGCGTTCTGCAAAACGGCAGGGCTTTTGACAGCTACTGTTGCTCCCGTCGCCACACCGGTTACCGTCGGCATCGGCGCCGTGGTCTGTATGATGGTTTTGGGTGACTCAAATGTGTTGATCGTGGGACTTGGACCTTGCGTGCTGGCGACACTGGCAACTGTTGAAGTGGTGATGACTGCGCTCTGAGAGGAAACTGAGGGAGTTTGCATAGGTGGCCTGGCGAGCGTCACGGTGGGCACACTGCTCGGAGAGGACTGAGGGGCGATTACAGTCGAAGCAATGGCATTATGGGCATTGGGTAAAGATGTCGGAATAGTAGTGTTCGCAGTAGTGGAAATAAGCACATTCCCTTTAGGCACACTGGGTACGCCTCCAGGAATATGCGAGCTTGTCACCGAGTTACTTCCATTCAAAGTTTTGACAGCGGTCGCCGCTGGGGTACCGATCGCAGGATCAGATGTGACCGTAGCAGCATCACTAACTGCACTGGTCTTGTTTGGGTTCGGACCGGCGGTCATACCCGATGCCACGGCCGATGTGGCTGCGCCTGCTCCATCCATGGGTGAACCGCTGTTGATGACACCTCCTTGCACCCCTGTCCCCACAATAACACACCAACAACCACAAAAAACGTGAGCTTTCTTTGTTTTTTAACACATGTGGATTCAAATACTTATTAAAAACAAAAGGCATTACAAAAGTCAAATGGCAGCAAATGGCATGTACAGAATTCGCTATCTGGAGTCAGTTACCTGTTTTTGCGAGCTCTTGTGAAATTCTGCTGGACTGGACATTGGAATTTGCAGCTGCAGCAGAGTTTCCGATGTGGTTTTCTGTGGACTGTGACCCGGCAGTCGCGGTCGTTTCACCTGCTCCTGTAAGTTCCGACTCAAGAGAACCAACTAAATCACTAACTACTTTTTCGTCCACCTCTGTGTTGAAAACATCATCCAGCAAATCGGAGCCCGCCGCCATCTTTGCACAGCTACGCTCTCTCGTTAGACAAACGCGCCGATTGGATGCGTTCCTGCTGACGCGCTATCGCCGGGTGCTGTGATTGGTTAGGTCGAGAAATAAAGCTGGAAGTAATGGCGGAGGGTTGCATTTCATGTCTGTCTCCACTGCCGATAAACATGAGAGCATTTTTACTCAGAGGGCTACTTTCGATTAAACGTGGGTTTTCTCGGGCATCGTTGTTACACGGAGGTATTCCCCATAAAATAAAAGTATATGCTTGATCGCCTGTATCTTTTATAAATCATAGAACAGACGACACAAAATGGCTGCGTGTTTTTCCAAGCAGCAGCAGCTGCCGTGCCTCGTACCGCAGCTCAAGCTGCTGGTAGTCACTGTCTGCTCTGCGCCACCACCACCCCCTGCGTCCTGGGCTGGCTTTCAAATGATTGAAAAGCGTGCCTGTGTCACGAAAACCCGTTGAATCTTGCTCTCCACATAAATGTGCAATAGAATGGTTGTACATTGTTGTGATCACTTAATAGTTTGCAAAATAGAAATGCAAAAATAAAAAAAAACACGTCTTCTGCAACGATAAAATGGACATTATTACATTTCAGCAAGCGCCGAATGGGCGAAATGGTTCTAATGTATTTAATGGATGAAATAAACGAAATAAGTTATGTACATCATTATAAAGCTAGAACAATGAATGGTTCAAATCACAGTATATTTCCTAATGCCAACTTATTACGACCAGGTGCGTTTACCTTGATAAATGGGCGTGGTTATTGCCCATGTGTGGAGTTGCCTTTTTATAAATTTCGCTGTGTTGGCGTCACAACACAAACGTTTTTGTCCAACGAAGTTTTTTTGTTTGTTTATTTTTGGTCTACATGCTCGTTTACAGCTATGAGCAGTGGAAAGCCTTACATTGGATGTAAACTAGGCCTAGTTTCAAAAGCTCAGAATCGTTACGAGGGCATTTTGTTTACAATTGATACTATTAACTCAACCGTTGTACTGGAAAAAGGTGAGTGATATTTGACCCCCTCTTGGTATAGCAATTAGGCAACACCATTTTGTGTCAAGGAAATTGGCAGCAGTGTTCAGTGAGTAGGCCTAGTGTTTTGATTGCAGCGCCTTCAACCAAATACCCTTTATCTTTTTAAAAAAGTGAAGTGTTTTGGAACAGAGGGGCGACCAACACATAAGCCAATTCCTCCCAAACATGACATCTTTGAGTACATCACCTTCCGGGGAAGTGACATTAAAGACATCACCCTGTGTGAGCCTCCGAGGTCACACCACAGCCTTCCAAATGATCCCGCAATAATACAGGTAATGATGTCCATGTAGTGTCCACACTTGTTTTGTGAGCTGCATCGGATCTAGAATCAAACTTATTTTGGTCCAGTCATCAGGTGGGATCTCGTCAGGACTCTACGCCCCGCAAGGAGGACCATTCAGTCCCCTAAGGATGCCATCTTATAACCAGATGCCTCGTAGCAGTCTGCTTGACCAACAGTATGCTGCGCTACATGGCTATGGTAATAAAAAAAACAAGAGAGCACATTAGATATGAAACTAATTTCTATTGTATCCTGGATCTCGGCGCTGAACACCCCCTAAACTGGACCCTATGGGTGTGCAGGGCCGGTTCTTCCGGGCCCGCTCTTCAGAAGGCCTCCCATGGTGGAGAAAGCTGTCCAGACGGTACGCGTGGAGATGCCGATGCAAAGGAGAGACTTGAACGCTGGTGACCCGGGCTGGGAAGGCTGGAGGCCCCAGGGAGCGAGATCAATGACTAGACCCACAAGTAAGCAGGCGGCAAAACGAACCATGACGCAAAGTAAAATGCAAGCAAAAAAATGTACTGAAATGCATTTTTTTATTTTTTTATTTTTAAGGGCTTGAATGGTCATTAGCGTTAAAAGTCTTTTGACTTTATTGCATATACTGTAGCCAAGTGCAACTCGTTCAAGCTGTTTTATTGCTGATAGGAAGGAACCCAGGCCCTGTGTCCAGGACCCAAGAACAAACTTATCGAGGACAAAGTGGATATTATGAAACTGGACCTCCACCAAGGAGAGTGCAAGGTGAATAGTAAAATGATTAAAGTGCTCATTCCCACTTTTCTTCTAAGGAATTGTGTGTTTACTTGCTTTTTTTTCCCCAGATAACACGCTCTTTCAAGTATTTAAATTTTATTTTTTTATATGGCTTGAATTGTCAGTAGAAAGTGATGCTTTTTATTTTAATAGGATCAATGTTTGTATGCTGCCACTCCTGAACAGGAGTGATCAAAAACTTTCAACCATTTGATTCAGATTTTCGAATGGAAGTTGTGAATTCCATATCCACCAATCTTTGTGTCATAGGGCGGCAGTAGCTCACTGCATAGAGCGGGTGGACAGAGCGGGTCATCCACTAACCGTAGGGTCGGCGGTTCGATCCCCCTTCTCCAACTGTCCACATGTCGAACCCCACAAATGTACTGACTGTAAGTCGCTTTGGACAAAAGCGTCTGCTAAATGCCCCTTTGCCCTTTTTATTTTTCAGGCAGACGCAAGAACCATGGTAGAGGCTGGGAGATGGCAGAATATGTTGCATCTAGCACACTGAAGTTTGAAACCGACTTTGATTTTGATTCCTCAAATGCTGAATTCATTAAGATGGTACTGGAACGAGAAATGCAGGACTGGTTGAAAAGAAAAGGTCTGTGGAAATGTAGAAAATGCATGCATCTTGGCAGAAGTATTTTGAAAATAGTCGTAAGAGAATGCAGGGAACTCTTAATGCAGTTGCGCACTACCAGTTGTAGCCATGTTTAATCTCGCATGTTAATCTGGCGTTTCTCTTGACTCATTCAGAAGGGGAGGAAAAGGCTGAGCAGGATTCCCAAACCGATAAAAATACGGAGGATCCCATTGGCCCAAGGTGCTACTACGACAAGGAGAAGTCGTTCTTTGACAAGCTGTCAACGGATAACGCCTTCAGGTGAACACGGCGGGCCGCCCGTTTCCCGAGCAGCCAACGTAACCCGGGCAACATGACACCGTTTTCCACGGGCCCGAGGGCTGCAGTCTCCTCACTTGGGACGTCGCCTTGTGATTTTTTTGTATTTGATCAATCCAAAATGATTTCAGACAAACCTGGGCAGAGGAACGCAGGAGGAACATGGAGACCTTCGGAGTACCGGGTCTGTTCCCGCGGGGCCGCGGATACCGCGGGCAGAGGCCCCTGATGTTTCACTATCGGAGAGCCGGGAACAAACTGTCATAGACTTCAGTATGTCGCGCTCTGCTTAGAAACGCCTCCCGGCACATCTGATGTGTCGAGTGGATGATTTATTATTCCTGTATTGTTCTTTGTGTTGCCTAACATTAATTGATCTGTCCTCAGGTTTCATTCAGGCAATGTCTGAGACGTCCTCCAGCGGTTCCAGTGAATCATTTGATGTGATTAAAGTGCTCATGATAAGGATGATGTTAACCTTGTCAGCATTTATTATCAAATTGTTCTTTGTAAATATTGACATATAAAATCATATACCTATTCAAGTAATATTTGGCATCTTTTTTGTTTACGGAGTTCTTCCAGCTCCCACATAGAAATATGAATAAACACGAAATTTCTAAATAATTGGCTGCATAAAATAACTGTCGTCTTTTGTTTACCACTGTTCTTGGAAATGGAGGTACTAATGTAGTGAAATAAAGGACTGAGATCAAGGTGGTAGAATATTGGATTAGAGTAACGTTTTTATTTCCCTCATAAAATATTTAAAATTTTTATCGGCTCACCCTAAGAATCAAAGGGGAGGTGTCACAACAAACAGTATGAAACGTTAACTCGGCTTCATGCATTACTGCCTTTTTTTTTTTTTTTTTAATTTTTTTTATAGGGTTTGTGTGTCGTGACGTCACATCGAAATAGCCGCCTCCATTTCGCAGGTGTAGAAGCATAGGAATGTTAATGGTAGTAATGCAGTTTTGTTTAGTAATTAATCGTGAAATTAGAAGTCATTCTGGGGTGACATGATGTTTGAACCTTCTGCAGTGTTTCCCATGTGAGACGTGGTAAAACAAAGTTTTGGTTAGCTTGGGTAAATTTACATTTATGCAGGATTTAACATGACTACAACTCTCTTCTTCTCTCAAAGTATCCAAGTATCACCAACTAAAAAGTCTGAAATCCAGTTCCATCGGTGTGCGTGTCTCAGCGTACTGAAGTCCAGGGAATCTCTGCAGTCCACATCAGTTGTAAACCTACGGTAAACTATGAACATGTTGTTTGGGTCTGCAACAGATGCTAGATGAAAATAATCACAATACCATGCATAGCGAATTACCAAAGCAAAGGCAAGACTGCAGAATGCTCCCAGTCGGTCAAATCTCCAGCGGTCGTCATTTGTATTAGATTTAAAAGCCAATGCGAATGTATCTTGACGTGTGCTTGTTCAACCTTTGGTTAGCCATCAGCAGATACTGCACAGAAACCTAACGCAGGAAACTCCCCGGTTGCCATTGTTTCGCTCCATACGCCCTATTCTCATAATGTCAAAACTCTAACTCTCATGATGCCATGGCTATGATGGCCCACCCTTTCCATGGGCAAGAATCTACTCTGTCTTTTTGAAAACCATAGCAAGTTTCTGTGTAAGTTTCCTTTGTAAGATCTTTACACATGAACCTCTGCTTTCCTTCCCAGTATAAATAATGCATCAACAATCAGACACCACATTACCCCTCAGCCCAGAGTCAGCACTACCAGGGCCAGTGGGCCTTGGCCATGATGGGACTGAGCACACAACAACAGCATGAGGCCAATGGGATCATATCGCCCTTCAGGTAGGTGGGGGTGGACTGTTGTATCTTCATACTGCTGCTTAGGGTTGCCTGCTCGAAATCATCCAGTTACATTTTCCCAGAGTTGTCATATATAGGCCTACTTATCGATTTGACAAATTCCTCATAGTCTAAGTAATTGAATCGTGAGAGATCAAAAGAGATCAATCTCCCTGTTAATGTTCAGGTTTATGAATGCTTTGATTGAGCTCAGCATTTGCGTTTCATCTGAATCAAAGCTGGACACTGATGTGCCCAGTGCCCAGTGCATTTGGAGATGCACAGTGCTCGGGCACGGGAACAATCTCACTCAGTAATAGAGAATCATTTGTATTTTATTTTTATTTTATTATTATTATTATAATTATTATTTTTTTTTTTAATTCATATGAAATGGATAAAGTGGTAAATGGACCAACACGATTTGTCGATTTGAAAAAACGTGTGTAGGTGAATATAGATGCATTCCTTGGAAGGATTTTAATGGCTTCAATTAGTACCGGTTTTTGATGATATTGATGGCTGGGGATATTGCCACTGTAACTTATAGC
>OMKI01003004.1:3699-17149 GCA_900302315.1 Phycis blennoides
TCCGGACGCCGGCGCCCGCCGCTCGCAGCGCCAGACGCCTTGTTTGCGTACGCGAGCGTCGGCCGCGCGGAAGGCGCCGACGGTACGACTCGCGCCGCTCTCCCCGGCTTAAGAGGCGTGCCACTGGGAAATATGATGGCATCTGCCGCCACGCGACAACAAATAAAGCGGCGAGGGCGGACGGCGCCAACTGGAGCAGATCAAGGCGACTGGATGAGACGTGCGGGTCGCCGGGTTGAAGTTTGGAGGAGAAAAGGAACCGCAGATAATTAAGCGCTCAGACGGCTAATTACGACAACAAAAGTTTGCTTTGTTAATTAGCACGACGGACACGTTTAAAAAGGATCGGGGCTAATTAACAACAGGAGGACAACAAACATGACGAACAAGACAAAAGCGGCGAGCTGTTGAATTGGGGGGAGGGTGTAAAACGGGGTGCCTCTTTGTGCCAACACCACCACCACCACCACCACCTCCTCCACCGCCACCACCACCACCGCCACCACCACCACCACCTCCTCCACCTCCTCCACCACACCGCTTCCACGCCTCAGGTCTTTGAGTGCGCTGGCAGCCCCGGTGGTGGTGGGGTCTCCACCAGTGCGGGCGTGGCTGTCCGCCACGCTGCCACTCTGCCAATGGCCAGCCTGCGTGTGACGAGAGGGGGAGGGCGAGCCGTCCTGGGGACCATGCCAGAAGCTCAATGGCAGCTGTTTACAATGACACTGACAAAAAGAGAGGAAAAAAACCTGCCAACATGAGGACGCATACTAATGAAGTGGCAAAACAAATTAAAATCAACGGACAGATGGGACTTTTTTTTTTTTTTTCCCAGCATTTTAACTGTTGTTGTTAAAATGAACAACACGTCCTGGTGGTTTTTTTGTCCTTTTCTGGTTCGTTTCTCCGGCGACTCTTGTTAAGAAAATGGAAAAGGTGACAGGAAAGTATCGTAATCATGGGTAATCGTGACATTTTCATCACGAACAAGAAAAACTATGACAGACTATGGCTTATCTGCACTTACAGCAGTGTCCACACGGATTAATCACCCTGGGCTCCACACAGAAACTGGACCAAAAGGAAGAGGTGGCAAGGATGGCACAGACCCAAGGTGGACAGTGGAGGGGTACAGAGGGTGTACAGTGGAAGAAGACCTGAGAGGTTGTGACCTCTTAGCTGGCCTGGAAGCGACTGATATGGGGGCAGCTGGGCCATGGAAACCTCTGGCAGCCTCCTTCAACCTTAAAATGTTTGGATCCTGTGTTCCTGTGAAGCAAATCCAATGCCAACGTACCAAGTGCCTTGTGCCTCATGCCTTATGCTGCGATACATTTTAAGGCTTTTGCACTGCTTTTTTACATTTTTATTAATTGTTAATATGAATAGAATGATTAACAAGGAGGATTAGGAAATCATCAGTTTCTGGAAACCTCCATTGGTCTAAGTATTTGGATTCTTCTTGGATTTCTGGACAAGGGGCATGGTTATGGAATATGAATAATTGAAGAAGTCATCCAAAGGGAGGGATTAAAAGATCTTTGTGCCTGCTACCCTACCTTGGCATGCACCACCAATATGTCTGAGTCTTGCTTTGCCGCCACAGCAAGGGCTGATGGAATGGTGGCATCTTTTGGGCATTTACAATAACCTCACACAATCGCGATCACGAACGAAATACAATCTAATTTGTAATTTTGCTCTTTTTTTCCCCCCGTACCCGTTTATTGCGAATCGCACGTGGATATAATCTTTCGGAGCTAATGAGCTTTGGATGATCAGTCGTTTATTTAATTCCATGGGGGATGCTAATTGTGCCATGTCTTCATTACACAAATGGATTACAAAAAAAGAGAGCTGCACAAGAAAGCAGAGAGGAATGGGGGTGGAGTGAGTGTATGTGAGCGAGGGAGAAGGCAAGAAGGAGCAGATTTTCTCTTCCTTCGTTATATGCAAGTAGTCAAATAATGCCAGCCCTCACAAACAAGCAAAGAAAGGGTACTGCACTGCTAGTGGTGTTCAAGTGCTCTCTTCTGGAAAGGCTGAGTTTCATTCTCTGCCTGCTTTCTACACCACCACCACTGAAGACATCAGCCGCCCATGGCTGTGGATCTTACAACTTAACACTGGAGCGACACCAAACCTGCCTGGATTCTAATTTCTCCACTGGATATTATCGCTGATGTTCAAATGATTAGCGCTCGCACATTAACAGCGCTGGCCGTCGTTAGCGTGCCGTTTCCCGGCGTCCGGCTGAAGCCAGAATGAAGAGGAGAACACAGACACTGTGGCGGGCTCCGGCTAATGTCCTCTGTGCTTAATCATCCTGCAGCAGAATGGTTTTATGCATATTTCATTTGCATATCATTAAATCGCTTAGGCATACAGGCAGCCCGGCGCTGGAGAGAGCGAGATTGTGGAAATGGAGGAGACCAAAGTGTAAAAGAAAAAAAAGAAAAGAAAGCAACTCATTATGAGATGACAATCTTCAAAAGCCGGGCGCCTGCTTGCTGGCAACCTGCCAAATGCTAATTTGCCTAATTTGACATTAATTAAAAAAGTGGGCTTGGCCAACCTCAGATGCAGAATAATTAAGCGGCACACAAGCTGTGCGGGAGGTCATTTCACATACAGCATGTTTATAGATGTATATATAGATATATGTCTATATATATCCATGTAGAAGAATCGGATACGAGTACAATTTTGAAATGTCAAATGATTGCCTTTTTTTTTTTAAACGTATTTTGCAGGGGGGTGTTTTTTTTTCTATAGAAATGGATGTATAAAACTCACGATCAGATGTCTATTTGGTGTGGTCTACTGTAATATTTTAATGTTCTTGATTGGGTAAGACAAACGGTGGCTTGTGACTTTGGGCAGCAGATTTTAGCCAAACTGGGTGAATGCTAAGGCAGAAGGAGACAGGGATGACTGCACCACAGAGGTATTGGACCATGAAGAAGGAGAGACAAAAAGTTATATTGTGATTATGACGACTTGAAAACTGTGAAAAACTAAATTCACTCACTAATTATATAGATACCCATCCCTCCCATTTCAGGTGCAATTTAGCCCTTGATCCAAATGTTTTCCGGGCTCAGTGCGTACTATCTGCACTTTATTTTAATTGTAGTTTTAGCATAAAACACATGCCATTTCCTATTTTCGGAATAATAGGATTCTAAACGGCTTCAATAAAAAAAACCGAACTGCATCGAGATAATGTTTATGGATTTCATCTGGGTTTTTTTTTTTAAAGAAAAGCCAATTCAACATATTTTTCCAGGTATAATTATCACCCGAAGAGACTTTGCGTTTTCAAATTTACGAACACCTATTTACCGATTCCATAACTAATTTCCCCCTGTACCCCTGCAAGTCAAATTCCCCCCAAGCCATACACAAAATATTCAAATGAAGTCAGCTTCACGCCCCACACAATTAGCCCTGTTTAGCAATCTGAGTAATGAGAGCCGCGGGGCTGAGGAGGAGGGGCGCGTGGAGGCAGCCAGCCCAGCACGCACAGCAGCGGGTACCAGACTGGCGCCGTAGAGCCCAGCACGCACAGCAGCGGGTACCAGACTGGCGCTTTAATGCCATGGCACATGCAGATGTCGCTGTAGTACTTTCAAAGGCTTCGACCGTCCAAGTGGGAGGTAACGAGGAGCTCGTTTGGTGTCGTAACACCTCTGCTGCGCCCCCGGAGGGGCAGCGCTTACGCCTCGAAGGCTCCAGGACACGCGGGGCCGCGCACCCACAAAGCTAAACAGTCTCCATTAGTCCTGTCAGGGTTTGGGGAGATGGCGATTAAAAGCGGGGTACAGCCACGGCGGCCGGGTGTCTGTGGACGGCCAAGCATGTCACACTGTGCAGACATTATGCAGAGTGTGCCACTTAATATGCACAAGGGCTTGCTTTGTTATGCAGCACAGCGTGGGCTCATACTGCTGGATTGTTCTCCCATGTGATAGCTGCTGTCGGGGTGATGTTATCGCTCTCTGAAACAACACCTATTCTCTCCGTGCTATCAAAATGCTTAATTGTTAGTCTTGTCCTTTTTCAGGCATGAATGGATGTGAGTCTCTGGGATTTTGTGAATACATATCTATAGATTGCTATACTGTGATACAAAGGAATACCATTATTTATACTGTATCCAAGGTCATTTATGATTCTTTTTTTATGCTTCTAAAGTGACCAAAGCAGACTTTTCGGAAGATGGATGATGAAAATGGCTTTCTGCTTGATCCAAATATTTAGTTTCTATGTTTCCAGTCTACTGTTGCATAAAGAGCGTACTATATGTACTATACATGTAATGCACAGTCATCTAAGTATCTCTATATCTTAGACACGGCTGGCCCGTTTTCTTTTACTGTGTTACCACCAAATCCTTGTGTAACTTGTGTCTCACTTGTGCGAGACACTTGTGTCGACCACACGCGTCCATCTGGAAAGTGTTGCTTTCTCCTTTAACTGCAGCTTAGTTCAAGGTCTGCAGATTAATTGGTTCCTGGTTAGGCAGATTAGTATTAATGCGCTGTTGCTAAGGCAATTGAGCAGGCCGGCCACATCTTACCATCTCTTCAAAAACTGGTGTGAAGGTCAAATGTCACTCAACCAATCAACCTACTTAATATAGTAATAGCCTCAAACGCCAGTAGTATGAGTAGAGAATAATATCAGCAGGTTTACCGAAGCACTGGCGTCATTATTCTCAGTTAACACCATTGATAACATTGTACAGTTTACATACGAATGGTCAATTTTATTGGCAAAGACTCGATGACGAGCAGACCCTACGTTTTGTGTGCGCGGTCGGAGAGGACCGTGAACCGGCTGTCGCTGCAACACAACGTAGGCCGTCGGGGTAGAAAGAGATGTACCATCAGATGGAAGAGAGACTGGCGCTGCCTGTCTGACACGGTCAGTGGAGCTAAAACGGCTGCTCGTGAGCTGAACAGCTGTACTCTCAACAGCACACGTTAAGTAGGCGCTCCTAGGAGGTTTGGTAGCATCTCAAATGACCACTGAGATTCAATGTGTGTGTGCGTGTGTGTGTCTGTGCTTGTTTCTGTGTACATGCATGTGAATCTGTGAGACAAATGTCTGTCCAGCAGATGACAGTGAGACAGAAAGAAAGAACAACAATACAAGAGGTCTGGCCTGGTCTCTGCTGAGATCACAGATTGTGAAAGAGGGGGGAGAGAGAGAGAGAGAGAGAGAGAGAGAGAGAGAGAGGGGGAGAGAGAGAGGGGTTGGGGGGCAGGGGAAACAGTAGAGGAGAAGGCTTGAAAGAAATGGTGCATCTCTGCCGTGCTCCCATAGGGCCTGGACGGGGCACCCAGCAAGGGAACCATTACACGCGTGTCTCTGACAGCTCACTCTCTCATTACACAACAGGCAGTTACCACCACCACCACCAGCACCACCTCCCCTGCTTTGAAGTAGAGGCTGTAACACCACCACACAAACAAACAGCATTTACCTTTTTGATGCTGAATGTTTTATAATATGGAATTTAGAAAATGTTTCTGGGATGATAATACTTAATTTGTGTTTGCCCAAGGCATTTCCATAGCCAAATAAGTCTGTAGTAGCTCAATAATTGATACCGTTTTAGCTACACTATGGGGTTAATTTGTACAAAGCAGCTATAAAGCCAAACTGTAGATAAACTACAGCACTGTGGTCAGATTTAAGGAAACTGTAGGAAATTACTTCAATCATAACCGTCATGAGGAAAACCTCATGAGACCTTCACGGGCAAAAATAAATGAAATTGAAACATACTTGACACCCTGGCCTTGGTGTGTGCCATTGGGCTATAGTAATTAAGGCATACTTGCTATGGACTATCATTGATCGCAAAATAAAATGAAGGCTTCTGGATAAGCAGACCGAAAAGAATGCTTTAGAAATGTAGGACTTTTCCAGAAAGTCTGAGGAACACCTGGCAAAAGGAGTTAAGCTAGCTTTAATAGCATCTCCGCTTTTATGTCCAGTTTTCTTAAGGATCTAAAGGGAGGAAAGGAGGAATGGAAATAGATGAATACTCAGTGTAAAAATGATTGACATAAGAGGCTTGTAATAGGGACCTTGAGACCTTTTCTTTCTCATTCATTCGCACAAGCAAAAGACATTAGTGGTGTTTTCAGTGCAAATGTGCAGAATTACCTCGATCACGGACAGAACAAAAAGAGGAAATGTGCCTTTTTACGGCTAAAAGCACTTCTCTGCCTTTTTTTATTTCTCTCACTTTTTATAGATTAGCTTTCTTTTTGTGCAAAGGCTTTCAGGACACGATTCATTAAAAACCCAGAGTGCCTATTCCTCCATACATTGTTCAATGTGGTGGACTTGTTAGCCAATCTCAGGCTAAAGTAAAACACCAGACTTCCTCCAGCCCGAGGCTCTGGGCTGCTCATGTTGGCTTCATTAGGACCAACACCGTGTGCCTGCCTACCATCACAAGAGACACACTTGTTGCAGCTGGAGGGATAATCATACCGAGACAGTGGAGAGGTGGTGATGGGAGATGGGAATTAAAAGTAGTGGAACAATAATGGGAGGCTGGGGTGTAGAGAACGGGGAGCGAGAAAAGAAGGATATTGGAAAAATGTAAAAGGACAAAAAGCATATTGCAGAGCTTCCATCTAATCTTCCCGAAAGGACATGGCTCAATCTATAGGAAAGCCTGCGGGGAAATAGACATGAACTCTATTATGTGGACGAATGCATATGAATTCTAGATACAATATACATTATTGAGCCTTCACTACTCTTTATAAGGATAAGGGTGGACTATGAAATTTGGTTGATCTGAAACGTTCTGGATTAAAATCTGCCATTAGCTGGTTGCAAATGTTCAAGCAAAGCATACTTAAAGAATTTGGACGGTTTTCCAAGACCCCAGGTTAGTTGTTAACACGGTCTATGTCCAGATGTAAATCAGCCATGATGTTTGTTCAAGTCACCCCTTCTCGAGGTGTACGCTGATTCTGAAATTGGGCAGTTGGCAAACTATTGACATCCATTCTCCAACAGCTCTATTTTTGTGTTGTCCAACACTAAGAAGAGCACACAAACTCCCCTGGCAGGGTAGATTTCTCCAACAGTGCCCAGAAAGGAACTAATCCACAACTTTGGATTCTGTGCAGGAACTGGGAGGCGCGCAGTGAGAATTCTTGAATGTTAATTGTCGTGGTCATGAGCACGGTTGTGAATTTTGGATCGAACTGTGGAAATGGCTTCAAGCCACCGGTTGCATTGGACAGGCATAGTAGAAAAAGTCTGAATTCATACGATTCATTTTGATTCAGATGTGACTGCTTAGGTTGCGTTCCAATCAGTTTAAAAAACACCCCCCCACCTTTACCCCTGTGACATATTGAAATATTGCTCGGAATTCAGAATCATCACCCTGCCTAAAACACAGCTGCCGTCTTCGCTCGGAATTCTAATTCCTAATTCCCCAATTCTGTGAGCATGCACAGCAGCATGTAAAAGGCGAAATCAAAACTTGTGGGCACCGGTGGAAAAAAACAGCTAGCCAGATCAATTTGTCTGTGCTTGTGTTGGACAAACCAAGATACAGCTGTTGGAGCTGCTAAACACTCTTTTCAAATATAATGAATGTCAAAGGCTTGCCAACTCTTTCAGTGAGCGCCTACACTTTGAAAGGAGCCGAGTTGAACAAAAAGAATGGCTGATCTACAGCTCGACATCAATTAACCTGTTCTAAGCAAACCGAGTCAAGCCTTTAACAGTCCCAATGTCACATATTTCATCAGCAGTGTTGCCTCATTTAAAACATCCAACATGTATTGGAAACAAACCAAATAAAGGTGTTTGACAGCTTTAGGTACACATCATGACATTGCACTATCCCAACACTGTGCAGAGCAGCAAACTCTACTTTCCAACAAACAAAAACACACCAGGGCTTTCAATTAGAAATATGGTTGTCAAGACTAACATGTCAGCTCAGAGTGCTCAGACTGCAGTTTGTCTGCGGGTCCCATGATGAATATGGCATGCGAGACACGGCGAAATGCAGTGGCAGAAGGGCCCCTTGTGAGATAGAAGTTGTTGGAGTGTCTCTCAAAGACACCCAGGAAATCCTTCCTCTTAATGAAAGCCCCTCCGTGTCCTGAAGTAATCCTGCTCTGTATTATCTGAACGTTGCAGCTAAGTGCTGCAATTAGGCCACCCCTTTTTCATGCAAATCAATTTGACAGCACAACAATCAGTCGGTTACGCCAGCTCTCATTCTCTCGTCCTCTCCCCCTCTGTTCCTTCGCCCGCTCCCTCTCTCCCTCCATCTCTGCTACCTACCATTTTGTCTGGCATTTCCAGAGGGTGCTACATTTGCATTATTTATCATATCGGGTTAGAATAGGCACCGCTCGCTGCCGTGCGTTGATTAGTGCAGCATTACAAAAAGTGCAGCATTAGTCCACAAAATAAAATGATCTTGTCAACAGTACCAAGCCTACCCATGCCACATGTGTTATGAATAGGCCCTGCGCGTGTGTCATGCTCGTGGTTTATTTACAGCATCCCTACCTTGCCGTTTACCAAGGACCTTAAAACCACACAAGAAGTGACTCACTACTCAGGCAAGAGAGATATAATGTGTGCATCGAGCCTTCTGCTTGTGACAGGTGGCGCTGCAGGCTCATCCCTCAGCACAATGTAAACTGCATGCAAACCCAGACACGCCGCTGTGTCTCTTTGGGCCAGCGTTTAAAGGATAGGCATGCGCCCTGGCCCTTTTTAAAGTCGGACACAGGCGTTATTACCACGTTAGTGATTGAGATTATAAATGTGTTCATTTGCACCATTTGCTCATCAGAGGAACCCTATTATATAAGTGAATGTACTGGTGCAACCATGATGGATAGAGGAGGCACATCTACCATTAAAATCTAATTTACAAGACAAATAGATACCGGATTTTGTCATCAACAGTTACTTTACTAACCCTGACTTTTGCGTTTGACGGAGAAAGAAAACGAGCAGCCACATATTAGTTCAGAAAAGCCTTTACTCGTTGTTGTTGAGCATATCCAGGCCCTTTGTACCATTGCTGGGAATGTTAATAGTTGTTTGGGGTGGGTCAATATGGTTGAAGCTCACACACACCAATAATTGAAACTGGATTTCTGATAGTAAGAACAATATCTTGGAGATAGCTTTTCATGAGGGTTGGGAGCTCCATCAGGTGGTTCACAAGGGAGCTCTAGATTCAGGGGGCAGCAGCACAGATGGCATGGTTTCCTGTTGTCTTCAGTTTTGTGAGTGGGATGAAGGGCAAGTCGCAGCTTGCAGATCTGAGGGCCCTGGGGAATTTGTGGAGCTGTATGAAGTGAATGAAGGTGGGGGCCCCTTAGTAGGTAAGCAAGGCAATTTGTAGTCAATGCAATGTGTGATTGGTAGCCAGTGAATGGACTTCAGGGTGGCGGTGATGTGGTCCTGGCTCCAAACCCTCCTCAGGAACCGGGCAGCGCTGTTTTGGATTGCAGTATTGCAGTTTTTTGAGTGATTTGTTTGGAAGGCTGACCAGGGGGCCCTTTGCTGTAATCCTTCCTTGCGGCGATAAATGCATGAATGAGCTCGGCGTCAGTGGTGGTTAGGGCAGGGCAGAGTGTGCCGATGTTACAGAGATGGTAGGATATCTAACAGATCTATCTAACTCCTATCTAACTCCCTCTGTCTGCTGGTTCTCCTAGTTGCCTATCTGTGCAGGGAGCCAGTGGGTGGCGCTGAGGGGGTCGTCAGATTGCGCACCTGCAGGCTTCAAAAGGTGAACCACATCAGCCACTCTCTCTTCTCAACCAGGCAGCTTGGCTTTTGGTTTGGTGTCTTTTGGTTTTGTGTTTTAGTTTTGCTTGTGCCTTATGGGTTTAGTCTTATGTTTAGCTCCATGTTGTATTTAGACCCTACAACATCTCCACAGCACGTTCCAATCATCCATACACTACACTCACCACTGATTATACAGAAGACATGTTATATTTGTATAATACTCTCGTCTTATTATTATCATGCTTTATCCTTTAACCATGTGAGGACTTCTGTCTTTGTTGCGCTCACTGAGCCAAGTCGTAACACAAGGTTTGCAACAACAGATGACAGGGTAGCGACATCAGCCCACGGTAAGGGAGGTTATGGTGTTACTATGGGTTTCGTGAGGAGTGCCGACAAGGAGGATTTATGTTTTGCTGCTGCTAAGTTGGAAAAAGTTGTCTGTCATCCAAGGTTTGATCTACTCGAGGCAGGTATTTAGGCCGGTGGAGGCTGGGGGGAGGTTGAGGTTGGGGATGGCTTTGAGATATAACTGTTGAAAGATACTGATGATATGGCCAAGCTGTAGGAGATATATGAGGAAGAAAATGGGGCCAAGGACTGAGCCTTGAGGGACACCACATGTGAGCGGGTGGGCTCCAGACCTACACTCCCCTACAGTGACAAAGTTAAGTCTGTCAGTGTTGGGAGTGCCATGTATCCTGTAACTTATCAATGTCCTCTTCTGTACCAGACACTTTGCATGTATGTCACTCACATACCTTGTTAGTATCAACCATGTCTCTGTTTGGAGTTATGTATGTCATCTCTGTATTTCTTTTGTTTTAACCATGTGAGCTGGTTAATTTAGTAACACCAAAGACTCTCATTGCCCATTCTCAAGCTGTTAAAAATAACTGTAGAGGCATGATCTTCCCTTGAACTAACTGTATATACACTTTAGTGCAGAAAGCAGAAAGGGAGGATGGAGCACTAGAACAGCTTACATTATGCCTGATGTCATTTATTTTGAAAAAGAGGACAAATTTGTCACATTGACCCTCAGCGGCTACTGAACTGGTGGCTGGTTTGAGTGAGAAGGCCGTTGAGAATTTTTGAATTTAGTTTTATTTAAAAAAGGTAGGTTCGAGGTCAAGAGCAGCAGTAAGCAAATTGATGTAGACAATTAGACAATGACCATCATGTTGAGAGGGTGGGGGGGGCGGTGTTGCTACACATAAAAGTGGTGGAGTTGGCGATCTAGAGGTTCTTTGTGTTGATGGAGTTAACATTTCTTGAATAAATCTGACGGCATTGGGTAGCAGGAGCAGCAAACGGCAGGTCGATGGCTGCTGCCTTGTGGTCAGAGATGGCAAGGTCTATGATGTTGATGCTTCCACATGATTCACTATCAGTCATGATGAGATCAACGGTGTGGCCACAATGTCGAGTGGGGCCGCTGACATGTTGCCAGAGGTTTGAACAGTTCAGGAGAATGAGGAGCTGGGGGTGGGGGCAGTCCACATTACATGTTGGCAGGCAGGCAGTTACATGTTGAAGTCACCCAGAATGATTACTTTGCATGTGAAGGATTGGAGAGAGTTCAGATATAAGGCATTTGGTTTTGGAGCACAGTAGCCAGGCTAGGACCATCGTGGGGTAGGGTTGCAGACATTTAAAGGCCAGATGTTCAAAGGAGCTTGCAGCATGCTGTGATGGTGGGGAGCATGTCTGGCTATCTCTGTGGACTACAGCTAGCCGACCCCCATGTCAGGAGTCTTTGGCTTTGTGGACTTAGCTATAGCCAGGTGGACAAAGTTGATAAAAAACCTGATAAGATCGCACTTGTTGCCAGATCTTGGTGACACAAACATCATCTGTATCAGCTTCTGTTATTTAGTCATTGAGCAGTGTAGGTTTATTTGAAAGGAACTGTGCATTTAATAGGACAGATTCAGCAGCAGGGGGCTGATTGGTGCCAATAGACACATATTTCAGTAAGTTCCGTAAAACAGAAAGCTTAGCTTAGCTTCAGCTGGAAATTACAGCACGGTCAAGCATGCAGTCTTTCCAGTAGTAACAGGGATGTTCACATTATTCTAATGTTGAGAGCCGCTGTGGGAGCCGTAGTGGATGCTGCGCACCCACCCATTCAAGGGCTAAAAGATGCACAAACGCGACAGTGCTTCGGTGGTACAGGCACATTATATTCCCCCCTTTTGCTTCCTAATCGCAATAGCACATTTTGCGATACATTGGACAATGTTTCACATAAATATCCCTGAGCGCCACACAATGATGTCCTTGATATTAGGGAAAAAACGAAATAAACTTAAGTTACATATAACACAATGTCTTTTTTTGCAAACGAATACTGTTAAATCAAAGAACAAATCCCGCTGTTGAGAAATCTAGTCTTATTCTGCGTGCATGGCGATGCGTCTCGGACACAAGAACACACAGATATGTGAACAGATATTACTAACTTGTAATAGGAACAGTGATCGCACGTGATCATGAATAGCGCAACATGGAGAAATGCTTGTTGATTGACTTGTTATGTATCGATCACAGTGATTGAATGCATTGCATTCAACCAAAGCCTACACTTACTTAAAATGGATAGCTGTCATGTCACACAGTAAAAACTGAAAGGTGGAGAAGTAGATCCAGGTGGCAACAGGTGGAGAAGTAGATCCAGGAGGTGACAGGTGGAGAGGTAGATCCAGGAGGTGACAGGTGGAGAGGTAGATCCAGGAGGTGACAGGTGGAGAGGTAGATCCAGGAGGTGACAGGTGGAGAGGTAGATCCAGGAGGTGACAGGTGGAGAGGTAGATCCAGGAGGTGACAGGTGGAGAGGTAGATCCAGGTGGTGACAGGTGGAGAGGTAGATCCAGGAGGTGACAGGTGGAGAGGTAGATCCAGGAGGTGACAGGTGGAGAGGTAGATCCAGGTGGTGACAGGTGGAGAGGTAGATCCAGGTGGTGACAGGTGGAGAGGTAGATCCAGGAGGTGACAGGTGGAGAGGTAGATCCAGGTGGTGACAGGTGGAGAGGTAGATCCAGGAGGTGACAGGTGGAGAGGTAGATCCAGGAGGTGACAGGTGGAGAGGTAGATCCAGGAGGTGACAGGTGGAGAGGTAGATCCAGGAGGTGACAGGTGGAGAGGTAGATCCAGGAGGTGACAGGTGGAGAGGTAGATCCAGGAGGTGACAGGTGGAGAGGTAGATCCAGGTGGTAGACAGGTGGGTTGGCCACCGCAGCAGAGGAAGGGAAACGTGGGTGGAGGAGACACAGAACAGCGGGGAGGAGGGGACTACAACAAGCTACAACAAGCTTTTTTTTTACTTTTGACGGCTGTCAAAAGTAAAAAAACTAAAACATCTGAGATTCATGGGGGAAAATAAAGTGAAATTGAAGAGCGTTAAAACATGTTTACACTCAGAAACCCACGAGGGGGGGTAGCCGAAGTATGCCAGCGTACTCCCAATCAGAGACCAGGGCTGGATGTGTGTGTGTGTGTGTGTGTGTGTGTGTGTGTGTGTGTGTGTGTGTGTGTGTGTGTGTGTGTGTGTGTGTGTGTGTGTGTGTGTGTGTGTGTACGCGCATGGGCGTGCTTTTGTCCATGCCCGTATGTCTGCAGGGCATTTTAGTCTCAT
>OMKI01003004.1:23259-35759 GCA_900302315.1 Phycis blennoides
TCCCCCCCCTGTCTACCCTCACCCTCTGTACACTTTCCTTTTACCTCGTATTTTTTATCTCGCAATATCTGCCCACTATTTTTCCACCAACCTTTTCAAATTAATTTTCCGTGCTGTGTTGAAATATATTTTTTACATTTATCAAATTGTATTACACTTAGCGGATGTTTTGTGTAATCATATTTTCATACTATATAATATTGCCTTTTTGCATGCATAATGCATGGGAAATGTAAAATATGAGAATCTGAAAATGTAGTTGTATAGTAGTATAAATGTGTAGAATAGTAACAATAATCATTCATTTCAGTGAGAGAAAATGACAGAAGTGCACATGTGTGTTGGTAGTATTGGTGTGAATAGAGCCCATGCTAGCCCTCACTGCAGCAGTTCAACCATCCATCCAGCCCCTCCACTCTGTCCATGCCTGCTGGACTGGGCTACCATGAATGTGACGAGTGATGGACTAATCGATGCAGGGCCTAATCAGCCAGCTTAACTCTAACACCCCGTACAGCTCCACACATCATTATCATATCAGCCTCCCCACGTCTGGAGGTGACATGAGGGAGAAGGAAGATTAAAGACAATCTTGTAAAGGCACAAGTTTCTACGCCTTGACCAACCATTACACGCCCTACACACGCCGGCTGCCACGAGAGAAGTATTTTACAGAAAATATGGGATAAGACAGAATAGGAAAAACTGCTGAAAGAGATCTGTGTGATTGGATAGCAGGTTGTTTCAGCGATGTGGTAGGTTCACTGTGAAACCACTTCAAGACCATGGACTCCACAGCCAGGCCTGTTGCGGTGTGTTTATTAAAGGAAAAGTTATTTTAACTTGGGCACACGATTTGGGGGTAGCTCTTGGAACTCTTATAAATAATCTATAAACCACTCTTCACAAACTGTTTACAGGCAGTTAACTATGCTCAAAAGGGGAAACAGGTTTGAGGTTGAGGATAAGGGCTTGAGGCTTGTGGTAGAGTCTGTATAGTTCATGCAATTATATTAACCCACACAGGCATGCCACACACACACACACACACACACAAACAGACACACACAGAGACAATTTGGCAGTTATAACTCACACAAAAAAGCTTATCGACATGACAAATGATAATAATAAAAAAAACTTCAGTTTACCATTCATTTGCATACTGTTTTTCATTTAAATGTACTAATTACTGTAAGTCAGATAGGTAATGGGAAATGTTACAATTTAATTCAAAAGACCCAACCCAATCAAATATATTCTATAGCAATATTTTTTCTCCTTTGTGATGGAAGCATGCATTGATGTGACAACCATTATTAGGGAGACATGAGGTTCATGTATTGATTGTTTGTGGCCCTTTAAATGCAAAGACTGTCTAATCTATAGATGTGAATATTTTTAATGATGATAATATATTTCAAGTAGATGATGTATTATTGATAACGTTTTATACATTCGGACATGCATTCTGGTTGTTGATACGTCACACACAGTTGAAAGATATGACCACATTGGTGAGATTTACTCATAGTATATCTTATTTATCATTCAGAATTATTTTCATTTGAGATTGACGTGATGCCAGTATGTGATAAAAAACAAAGATAAGCAATGCTGCCACCGAGATCTGTATTCTTAGCCAGACTTAACAAGAATGAAACTACAGCATCCATGATATCAAACTCTTAATAAACCCTTTGAGTTACCGAGTGACATTATTCAAAAAATAATCTGCTTTCAATTCAGTTTAATGTTACACCCATTGGAGGAAGTGTTCCATTCTGAAGTGTTTGATATTTAGTAAAAAGCTTTTGTGTGCTGAAGCCACATGTCAATGGTTTCATCCGGCTGCGGGGGGAAACATCCCTGTTTCTTCGTCGGGGGTGTAACTCTAGGCCACCGCTTGCAATCATCATTAATGTTTAAGATGCCTAACAACTGCGCTGTCGACAGCTTCCCAGCTAATCGACATGTCAATCAATGGCGGGTGTGAGGCAGGCTTTCAGAGGGCTCCCTGAGGTGGCTGCTTGCACCACGCTCAGTTTAACACAGTAGTGCTCAGAGAGCATAAACAGAGGAGGATATAGACTGTGGCATTGACTGGCTGATCAATGCCATTGATCACTAAACCTACCTTCAAGCTCTTTGTACGGTCTTGCTCGCTCTCTCCCCGGCTGCCTCGGCTGGTTCTTTCAGCCGTCTCTGCTCACTTACACACTGCACCTGCACCAATGACTGCAGCACACTCCAGTTCACTCTAGAGGGAGACAGAGGGGAAGGTCAGAAGAACATGACCTCAGGTTAATTGATCCATGTGTAACTTAAAATATTTTGGGGAAAAAATGTGTTCACTTCCACAGGAAGCTATGATTACAGAACCACAATGAATGACAGCAGTTTTCCCCTCGATACTTGTTTACAGTTTGTATCCATTGGGAACATGTGTGAAATAGTTGATTGTGGATAATATTGTGGTTTGGAAGCAAACAGTAGTTTGCTTAATAATAAATTGCAGCACAATTAATACCAGAAAATGAGAAGGAAGAGAAAATACAGTGTTCTTGAAAATGAAATGTATAAATGCATTTACCCGTTACCGTACGTCAAATAATCTAAGTATGTATCATTTTAAAACAAGTATTAGTTAAGTATAAGGCTAGATGTGAACCATAATACTTAGTTCCAGGGAAGTAAATGGATCAATCTGCAAATATCATACTCCAACTAGATTCAACTTCTCATCCAATGGCATTTTTTTCATGGTGGAATAAGTAGCTCACTCTATTGAATAAAAACCATAATAATACACACACAAAATAAAAAAATAAACGCATTATATTTGTATGTCGAATTAAAGTAAAGATAAAGACAATGTAATTGATACGTAAGACCCAAGGCCGAGGCACATGGAACCGCAATATCATATCATAATAACTGTATGATGAGGTATACACATGACAGCTCCTTTTGATGGTACATTATAGTATAGAGCCCAACGAAACTAAAGACTAAACTCTAGTGATGAATGTTTGGGCCTGTTTAAAAACGAAATGAATAATTCGCGGTTAATAAGCGGTTTAGTTAAGATACTTACGTTTAGCTAGTAAAGCTACTCGTAAAGATGTTTGAAACTGTCCGTTTCCTTGCCTGGATGCTAACGTAACCAGTGGATTTCGGAAGTTAAAGTGCCCTGAATGGAGGCCAGGACCATGGATGTACATAATGAGTTAACATGCTCTTGTGTTTTTATTGATGATGAACGTCAGTCCTTACTTTGCTTTGGACCGCATCATTCTGGGCTTAAGTCGGCAAATCGTTTCTCTGGTTTCGACAGCGTCGGAGCACCTCGGTACCAGATGAGCCAGGTACCCGAGCACCTCAGTACCAGATGAGCCAGGTACCAGAGCATCTCAGTACCAGATGAGCCAGGTACCCGAGCACCTCAGTACCAGATGAGCCAGGTACCAGAGCATCTCGTCACTTCAACACAAGCGACAGGAGAACGATGTGACGTCCGAAGTGTTCTTGGCTCGGGCTGTGTGTGTGTGTGGGGGGGGGGGGGGCACCGATGCTTGTTTCCTGTTCCGTGACGGAGAAAAATGATACCAACAGTGTCTGTAAAGGCTTATAATCAAACATGTGTATAAGACTGGCCGCTGTATAAATACATGTGTTAAACTAGTCATCTGAAAACTCATCTGAAATTAGTTTTTCTTGGAAGTATATCTCCGTAACAAAGGTGGAAACACAAAGCGTATCTCACCCGTCGCACTTTCTGGTTTCCGGTCAGGGCGCTGTACACTTTCCCGCCAGAAGTTAGGTTGTAGCATAGTCGAAGTTGTGGATCCGAGATGTCGTCCGAAATAGGCCTATAGCTTTACAATACATGATTAAAGTCATTGCAATATTCAGTTAGTTATATAGTTAGCTGATAAAATTGGCAATTATCAAACAAACCCTAATTAGAGTTGTTTTTTTTTATTATTATGGTTTTATTCCAATATTCCAATCATAAAGGCAACGGACAACAGAAAATACAGAAGTTGAACTGAGCACCAAGGGAAACATTTGAAAAAATATGGGCCATTTTATTTTGGAAACATATTTTATATTCTTTGTAGTTTTGTACTTCCTCTCATCATTAGGACTAGTGCGTCTAGTTGTCCTCTCATCCCGAGGACAGCGCACGAGGAGCATAAGAACACAGCATGAGCCAAAATGTGATATGTGTATGATTAGATGATGTTAGTCTGGAACAGAAACAACTTTTCTATTTACTTTAAAGAATATAAATCTGACAAAAATATTCAACATGAAAATAGCAGGCCCTCTTCCTGCTGATTCCCCACCTCTAAGCTTTCACCAAATATATATATATTGTTTATCTCACATCGCTTTCATTAATGTGTTCCTGGTTTTATTTCCAGTGCATGCCTTTACTATCTGTTGGATGCATATACCTGTTTGAGCACAGATGAAGCTATAATTTAACATAAAGGGTCACATAGGAATTGTTGGTGCTCTGTCAACCAAGTACAAAATGGAGATAAATGTTCCATCAACTCCAGGGGCGATTTGCTTTTCAAAGAGCTTTTCGAAGGAGTAGACATTGAGACAAACTGAATGTGGCAACTGCCACACCTCTCTTAAACAACAAGACAAACAGGTGGGTTTGATAGTGTCCTGATGGAAGGCCCCCAGTCCACCGGTTTAATCAGTGCGAACTCCATGGTGATATATTCTGGCAGTGCTCTATGAACTGAGAAATGCAGGCACCCTCAAACAGTGGGCCAACCATTCCAGCATGCAGGTTGAAGTGCGTATTATGCCAGAGAGATGGGAATGAGATGAGTGAAAGAAAGAGAATCCCATTTTCATCTGACTGACAATGTGGACTGCAGAAACAGTGAAAAGTTGCTCTTTTAGGAAACAATGCCTTTAGTTGAACACGTATACGGAAGAAAAGGCAGAGGATGTGGATGGAAATGAAACAGGAATATTATTGGTAAAGCCATTGTGTAATCCTACCTTCCATCTGTGTGCAATTCACAAAACAAATTTCCTGGCCTTAATGAAAATTCCACAAACCAAATAATGGAATAAATGATAATAATAATAATTAAACTGGTTGGTTGTTGGCGTCATTGAATAACAATATTAGGAATAATAAATTATTATTATAATTCAATGATGCCAACAACCAACCAATTTAATTAGTGCTATCTTTGCTTGATTAAATCACCACCAATTCAAAATCCAGAATAGATTTTTATTCTTGCACCTTTCTCGAAGCATCCATTTCGAGATGAATGAAAAAGTAATATTCCAGCAATAAAGCTTGATTTACAGCACCTTCCGCGTTCCCCTCTTCCCTGTTTTATTCGATCATTTAGCTGGGATCGTATAACTGTATATCAGACACAAATGAAATCAGGTCCCATGCACATTAAGGCCATGTCTTTCTGAAGCTCACACCCACCATCCCCTCTGCACGCAAGCTGCCCAGCTCCACAGCAAGCCAAGGGCAGAGTCTCATTCATTTTCAGGCCCATTTCCTCCTATGATTAGGCGATCAATCAATCCCAGCTTTCAATCTCATCAAGCAGACGGGATTATCTGGCCATCTTTGCCTCTCCCTTTCGCAACCCACTCTGTCTCTTACACACAGCAGCACATTAACATCAGATCAAGTATCACCCAACACAAGCAGTCTGCCACATCATCCAACCACAAATAGACAGTTCTTCACCTCAGCCATCACACACTCATCAGTTCCGTATCATCCAGCTAGTCATATAAGTGCATAGGAATATTATTCCTATGCACTTAGAGAAGAAAAGTGTTTGCATGTGCGGCACATTATTTCTGATTGTCTAAAATTCAAGAAGTCCCGAGAAGGCACTCTGGGCAAAGCTTTGATTTAGACTGCAAAACAACTTCAAAGTTCCTTAACTGGAGCTGAGATAAGCAGCAATCCTCACCATCAGCAGATAAGTAATGCACCAGTCAGAGAATGAAGGCAGTATGTTCCCTGTTTCTACCTGTGTTGCTTGCGAAGAATTAAAATCATAGGCTATGAATTGATTACTATCGTAATGTAATAAAAAGGTTGGCTGTGTCATGGGAAAAATGTGATATATTTGATACATTGCATAATCTTGTTATTTTCATGAGGCAGCTCCAGAAGCAGTGTTATTGGTAGCTATGGACATCTTTGTGGGGCACTAAAGTTCAAGAAACCACTTACTTGTTGCCACAAGAAAGAGGTTTAATTATTTTATCCACATTTTATGAGGGGCTTAATACATATTTATTTTACGTATACAATTCTTCATATTGAATCTGAATTATCCTACACAAATGGCTATTATGAACAAAAAAGTCTTTTTTTGTTGTTGTTTTTTTTTACAAAATATCTTTGTATGTGCTTGGTGTACATGGATTATACAATCATAAGGTTATCATTATCATTATTATTTATTGACTATTGACTTCGGTGCTGCAGGGAACACACAAATGGAGGCTGGCAATCAACACTGCAAGGTATTTTTGGGGGGACCTTTAGCTCAGTAATTGAAAGGTAACTGCCCTTTGAAATTACCCTTCATAGCCATATTTGTTCGTTTTATCTTGTTTTTATCAGCATACCCGCTGATGCAATTGACTTGCATTGTACATAGTGTTATGTAATGTAGTTAGCCACTTTAATCTCATTTACTGTTGTTTTTTTACCTTTACCTTAGTATTGTAGGCCTATATGAACCTATTCATGGCCTAAAACTTTGAAAGACAAGATACATTCAAAACTCAAAGAGACATTTCTTACGACTTAAAACTTTTATTAGCTGTCATCTAGAAACATGTTTAAGGTGTGCATCAAACCTAACACCCCCAGGCTAAATCCTGCAGCTAGCTCCCTTCATACAGTCGTAGCATACCCTCCCTTCATACAGTCCCTTGACATCGCATGCAAAGTGAAACACACTTGGAGTCTTCCCATCCCCATCAACTTCATTATTCTTTAGTGGAGATGAATGTACAAAAAATATAGTTTAACTTTGCCAGGAAGAAATATAAATTAGTAATAAACGAACAAGGTCTAAGAGCACGCACACAGGTAAAATACATTACTTTTTTATGTCATCAGAAATATTTAATTTCTGATTTTCTTATAAGTGCCAGTTTACAAGAGGCTCTTTACTTCAATCTTGGCCATAAAAAAGCTTTCTGATGTAAAGATTGTAATTGCCCTAAAAATAATGAATTTCTAATGCTTTCACTGTACAGACATATAAGTGGCTGAATTATTATGTAAGTGACTGAGTACAGCATTGAACACACGATAGGAGGCATTTTAATGTGTTTAATTTTCCAAATGCTGAAATTCTGTTGTTCAAAACAATGAAAAGATTTTAAACTCACAGATTCACTCATTTTGATGTTTTTGTTTTAGACAAACATAATTAAACCAGCTACAAAGAACAGTTCTTGTTCTGTCATAATATAAATGCAATTACTACAAAATTGCGTGTCAATGGCATTTAATCATTCTACAAGAGAAGGTTAAAATAGATATATGATAGTATATGTAATTTTGAAGTTTAGTGAAATGTTTCATGCATTCATTCAGTTTAAGTGTTTCCAGCACCTTCTGTAGGCCTGTTATTTTAGATGTTTGCATTCTCATTGGTTGTTTAAAGTCACAGGATGGTTAGTCACATGATCTGAGCAGCCATTTCTTTTCCTGTGTGATCATTGGAGAAACTTTGTGGATGAGGAGATGTGTTCATGTGTTTTAGATTTCAGCTCATGTTTCATTGTATTGCATTTACTTTGTTTACCATAGAGTCACTTTTGTATTATTTACAGTCTCACACTAACAACTTGGCTGGAAGTGCTGTATCTTCATGAAACGGACGTGCACATTGATACATTAATGTCTGTTTGTCTGTCTGATACCATACGTTAGGCTTCTTCATCATTAAGCTACCTAGTGCTGCTTCAGTCAAGTCAATCAAAAGTGTTTAGCTTTTTGCCTCGATACACGCTCAGGTGCCAGAATAATGAGTAGCCTAAAGAGCTGCAACAAAATTCAGGGTAGACACTGCAATCAAGGATCACGTCTAAATACATGTCTACACAGGCAAAACCCAAAGTCTATTTATTAAATCAGGCGAATAACAAAGGAAACGATCAGTTCATGTGTCCTTAAGGAACAACAAATATAGCTGAGATTCATCTGCCAAAATATTCCAACTCAAAAACCCTGCTGAAAATAAGCACAATACAAACTGGAAAATACCCTGTAAAAATAAAACACAATCCAAAAAGACGTAGAGGAGAAATGGGCCTCTCTTTTGTTCCACACATTACATGCAGGCCTAGCAGCTTGGTTTGGGTTTGAAGTGGTTGTGGATGGAGCTTTAGGAAGGTGAGCAGGAATGGAGGGAATCTGGGCCTGGCGGGCCCACCTTACACACCAAACCCTCTCTGGTCTCAGGAGCATCAGACCTCTGCGTCATGGTCCCACGACCATGTTGGCAATTATCTTACCGGCAATAGTGAATCATTTTACTTTACATTCAGGTATCAAATCAGAACTAACATTTTAAACAAAAGGGTTTTTTTGCATGAAAAAACAACATCAGTTTACATTTATAATATACATTCATGTAAGTAGAAATAGTTTGGGTTGTTGTTAACTCCAACATCAGTTATACACTTATCTAACAGTTTTTCATAAATATTGGACTGCTAGGTTGGGAATTATAATGATACTATAATATCGGTAAGGGAAGTAGTCAGCCAACTGTAGCCTTGGAGTGCCTGTTCTTTGCTGAGCGCAGACATGGAATGTCTTTTGCTGGAGAACCAGAGTTCAGGATCAGAGTTCAGGAATGGGCCTGCAGACTCTGTGATGATCATGGTTTCATTGTTTTATGGTCTTTTGTTCAGGATGCTCGCATGTTCGAGTGGCAAACATGGCACATTTTGACTCCCTTTACAAAACATGATGATGGAACAAAGCATGGTGATGTTGGGGTGCGCAGGCCCTAGCATATGCAAATTAAACCCTCCTCGGTTTTACTTCAGCAAATATCAAATAAATGAGAGGGGAAATAAAATAAGAGGGGAAGGGAAAAAAAACAATGACATGAGGATATGAACACATTGGGGGCACTGGATCCTAACAGGGTGACCAAACACTGAGAACGACCACGTAACGGCTGTATTCCACACTCATCTTCACCACTATCTACTACCAATGGTTTACGTGTTGTGTGGATATCGTGGATATACAATCACCACTGGATTATTAGTACAATACATGATTCCTCCCTGACCCTCTTAATCTGCTCACCATATTTTGGCCAGCAGTCTGTTTAACGAACCACAATTATATAATTTCGTTAACATCTGGAAGAAATCCAGGGAATGGAACAAGGTCTCACCTTCCAGGAGGTTTAGGCCCAATCGCAATTCACCCCTTGCCACTACCACTTGGCCCTACCTAGGGCCAAGTGGTGGAGCTACATGGTCCTCCAAACGGAGGTTTTTCAAAGGCACACGCAAAACCCCTCTAATATCAGTGCAGACTGGCAGGGTAGGAGCAGGGTAGGGTTGTTATAGGGTAACCCTGGACTAAGTGCAACTTCCTTCTGGGTGGTCTTCCTGCATGTGCCATTCAACCCTCTGCAGCTCATCCAAATGTCACCAGCCAGGCTGGTATTCAACCTTCCCAGGTTCTCCCACGCTACACTGCTCCTCCGCACCCTGCACTGGTACTACCGGTAGCTGCTCAAATCCGATTCAAGTCACTGGCATGTGCTGACCTTGTTGAGAATGTCACAGGCCCATCATACATCCGGGACAAAGTCAAACCTCAGCCTGTCCCCTCTGCTCTGCGCTGCTAAACACCTTGCTAGTCCCTTACTAGGAGGGGGCCCAGCTGCCACAACCGAATTATGTGTCTGTTTGATTACATAAAGAAACATAAACCACTCTGAAGTTAACCACCAGGGTTCTGCTACTCATACAACTCATAAAATTGCACTTTGAGTCATTGGAAGTCCATTGAATCAAGCCCAATAAACAATTGCATATGGAGTGGTACAAGAATAAGAAGTGGAGGTTAACCATTAAAACAAGGCACTACATTACAGTTGCTCTTACCTTTTGTTTGCAAGCCAACACATGGCTTCTCTACATCAGCTCAGGCGCAATGGAACAAAGACCTTCCTGACCCATCCCTTTATACACCTTCTGACACAGTGAGCATGCAGGGTCCTATTTCTCCAACTGTCACATAAGATAATTACATATTGAGCCTGAGACATACAAAAACATTGATAAAGGCTTTGATATCCATCACCTAAAACCCAAGGAAAAGCATGTATTAAGGAAATGCATGAATGCATGTTTGGCAAAATAATTGTGATTAGACTTTTCATGTGTTTCATAATGTTAACTTGGGGTAGAGGGTGAAGGATAAACTAATTCTAATTATTGGAATAAATCAGAAAAGTTAGCAAATGGGAAGGTTGTCCTTGAGGCCGATTATCTGGGCAGCAAGTCACTCCTGCCCAGTGTCTCATAAACCAACCATGACTTTGCAACATCTTTGTTAAGCAGAATATTAAAAACTCTGCTCCAAGCCATTCATTATTCCATCAGTCACTGTACCATCAGCTCTAGCATTTACCCCTTTAGCCTTTAATTACATTTGAATGATTACAAAAAAAATAAAGCAAAAATACACAGCTTGTTACATACTTCTGGCATATTCTAGGCTGGTGACTCTATAAATCTGGATTTTCTTTCATTCAATTTTGTTGATTTTAGTTAGTGGCCCAAATAAAATGCAATAAAAGTTAAAAATGGTTCAGAACCCACAGTTAATAGATTGTGTTGCATCTGTCAACAAGTAAATATGCAAGGTTAATAGCAGGGGTATCAAAACATGTAGAAGCTAGGTAGGCGGGAATGAAGAACCATTGGGACCTCCAGTTAGCATTAGTGTGGCTACCAGCCACTACCTTGGCCATTAAGTGAGTCTTGGCATTCAGCAGGTCTATCCTTCAGTAACTCCAGCGAGCTTATGTTCAGGTCGAGAGCCAGATCATTGCTTTTGATAATAGTGCTAATAACAATTATACCAGAAGCTGTGGTGAGCAGTAACCTCCAGTTTGGTGTGTGTGGACATGTATAAATTGAGTAACTTGTTTGTGTTGTTATTGTTGTGAAGAAGCATTGTGCTCGTCTCATAAACTTGATAGTTTGTCTTTCTAATCTCAAGTTGGATGGCAGACATCTGGGTGAACAGAGATCTTCTTTGTCTTTCGCTCATCTTGGTTTACACCAATCACGTAGCCGGAAGCAGGCACCTGAGTCTGTGTAAATCAGCAGTGAACTCAAACCCGGTCTGCACTAGTAAACAGTAAAAGAGTCTGTGAAAGTTTCAAATCAACACTGTAGACCGGCTACACTAGAAATACACTCAAAATGTCCTTCTGAATGCTTCGTCTAATTGCACAAATCAGTCGCTCTTTGCTAGAATATCTCTGTAAAGAACCAGATGAAAGGTGCAACTCCGCCCCTTGTTTCTGATTCCCGGCCCAGTCTCTGTGCCCCCCAGGAGCCCTGCTGTAACAGGACTGCTGGATCGGAGATAAGGCCTTCGCTGAACTGCTTTATCAGTGCATCCGATTCAAGTAGCCAAAACGTAAAACAGACACTTCTGTTCATGTTCATGTTCTGAGAAACGCTGCACAGGAACCTGCCATGGTGGACATGTTGTTTCATCTTGTATGTTTTTCATAGCATGGTTCCTGTGTGGACACTGACCTACGGAGGAACCAGCGGGAAACTGAAATGATCATTGTGTGTCATATGAGCTGCAGCCCGTTTTGGGCGATGGTTGGGGTAGTGTGAGGATCCATCTGACTCTCATTGTATCTTCAACCTTTGCTGTATATATTTGGTGTGCATTTTGGAATGCACGTCTCAGACAATGAGTTTGACGAGGCTGAGATGTGGAGCCTGACATACGTGACGTGGTGCGGGCCTACCTATGTTCTCCTGCTCTTTGAGGTTTGATGAAGCTGCTGCAGCACCGGGCTGCCAGCGTGGATCTGACTCAGGAGGAGTTATATAAGCAGAGCACAAAGAGGGAAACCTCTTTGTTTTCAGTATCAAAATGATGCTTTCTCTCTTTTGTTCCTGGTAGAGATTTGCAAGTTTAATTAAGCAGATATATACAATTACGTCCAGCATTGAAGCAGACAGATTGTTAATATTATGGATTTTATTGTGCTCAACTGTTTCATAAATGGAGTTACTGGGACAGGGAATGTAAAACAATTGAACAATGCTTATTGAAGGCTCACTGAAATACTTAAACAAGTCTGAATATTACAAATATCATCTGTGTCCCAATTTGTAGAAAACTAGTGAAAATATAAGGTATATCCTTCTACCTGACAATATACACATATGCA
>OMKI01003011.1:7532-24565 GCA_900302315.1 Phycis blennoides
ACACCCCCCCATAACATCACGTGACCCTGTTCAAAAGAAATTGCTATTACAGATCTTGGTCTCATCTTGGTCTCCTGCTCCATTGGTACCATTATGTTGTATTGTAGCTGGGTGAGTCGGGGGTCCAATTGATTCAAATCCTTTTGCACATCTTCCATATCTGACTTCATGATCTCGCTGCCACAATCACTTTTTCTCTCTGCACATGAACATACTGTACATACAACATATGCAAGTGCGTGCACAATACACATGTCAAAGGGTTTTTTATATAAAAATATTGTTATAAACAATTAAATATAAGTGACTATCTTTTGTCTTCCTAGTTGCATGATGGTACTTTGAAACAGAAAAGCTTTGATACGAAGCTAGAGTACCTTGTTAATAAACCCTCCTTGCATAAGTCCCTGGCATGTATACAAGCCCAGGGGGCTTTAATTCAACCAAGATAAGGGCCCCCCGACAATCCATCGCTGATGAAAATGCGACTGTGCAGATGTGGCACTGCCGATAAAAGACAATATTCCAATGTCTAATCCCTGTAAAATCTGCACCAGACACCAACAAAATATGCAGAAAGCAGCCGGTCCTCCTTGGGGTTTTTTTTGCACCGACTTCTTGTGCAAAATGCTTGTCTATGACGAACATGAAGCTATTGTTGCCTTTTTACCACAACCAACGAGGCAAGTATGTTCACGCAGGGAAAGAAAACAGTCCACAAAACATTGGAAATGTCTTTTCAAACAATAATCCCCACAACAGCTGCCGCGTGGCAGCTTCTCAGTCATTCCGCAAATACAATGAAGCTCAGGTATATACACTACTTATCTTAATTTTCCCACACTTTTGTCTTGCCACTTGTAAATGTCGTTTTTTTTTCATAACTTCTCATTCACTGGCTAAGAATGTTTGAATCTCTAATGGAGTGTAACCAAACAAAGCCCCCCATGAGGACTTTTTCGGGAGCAGCAAGGTTTCCTGGATCAAACGCGGCGTTCGCTATGCACTCCGACGTTTATGCTGCACCGACTCTGGCGGCTTTGCGAGTTTAGTTTTCAGGAGAAAAGTGAGAGACACCGGGGAAAAAAATGCCCTGCTCCCAAGTATTTGGAACATCTTGAGGCTGTGTTATAGACGCGTCAGTAGACACGACACGAGGCGCATCGCCACTATTTCATCTAAAAGCATCACCAGCATTTCACCTAACTTAGTGGGGTGACATTGACCCTGCGTAATGCAGGCATATTTTTTCGAAAGAAAATCTTGAAACTTTTTAAGAAAACCATCCAAAAGAAAGAGAGGTGCGAATTCCTTTCAAATAAACAGCAAAACATGTGTTCAACGACCAATGGGTACTAGATACATTTTTGTTGTGTTCTCACACAAGGGAAGGATTTACAAAGGTTGACAGTAGCCCTGTTACATAATGGTGCATGGTCTCTTCTCAGTCTGTCGTCCGCAGAAGTTCTCACTATTTGTGTGAGAAACAAGGTCGATGGTTGAGTAATGATGGCTAGTTGAAGAGCCCCTTTTTCCTAACATTGCAATTGCAATTGTGAATATAGAGCCTCGCAGAGAATACGTTTTGTACGATGTTGTACCACCTAAATACATAGAAACACCGCTGGCCTGCATAATCATCTGTCGCTCTCTCTTACTGTTCCAGCAGTGCGTTGAAATGCCGAGCTTGTTTTTATAAGCGTGTATTTAAAAAAATCAGCGGAACAAAAAAGAAAAACACTCACGCCAATGATGACAGAATCAATCATAGCAGCAGGAGTTGGCATCACACAACATCAAAAAGCTCCGAAAGTCAGAAATTACTGAAGGGTGGCTTTTAAGGGAGCGGCTCTCACTTGGAGCCCAGTGACAGGTGGGATACTGACAGGGGAGAGGGCCGGCCGATGGCTCTTCATCAATCCCGGTCTTCTGGCTCCTGTTTTGACAGCTGGTGTGACACCCACTGTGGCCCTTGTCTGATGGGTGGTCCCCTTGCTATCTCAATCAAAGGTGACATACATCAAGTCAACCTACGGTGAAGAGAGAAGCTGGCTTTTTAATGCGTGTTCTCTAATGGCGAGGCACCCCTGACTGATAAGCGGCCGGGCGTTTTTTTTTGCGTCGCGCGGGATTTGTGTCATGTGCTTTTTGTTCGACACGCAGGAAACACATGATTTGATGCGGAAAAAACTGTGGCCTTTTTTTTTTTTTCTTCCTTCTGTCAAATCATGTGACATTGGGTGTTTTTGCTGCCAGAACCCATGGTGTAATCATTACAACCTTTAGCGTTGCAGTATCATCGCAAAACGACGCGACCTTGTTGTTACAGCTGCGTAAGTACAGCAAAACTCCTGTCCAGGGCTGCAATCACAACCACGTTTATATTGCTGTTGACAAAGCCTTTTTCCTAACTGTACTCCGCAACAACGTAACAGCACAGGCATCGGTGAGGCCCGGGAAGCTGGATCACGGATAGATGAATGGCACTCCATTAAGAACACAATTATTCCCAGTTTCGACATTACCGAGTTCCTGAAATGCAATTTGACTTAATTCCTATAGCGAAACGATTAGCCCGAGTTATAACCTTGGAGCATGGACAGGTTTTACTGCCACCAATTTTGTGTTGCATCACCCTATGGGTCCTGTTATTATTATTTATACAGGGTAAATAAAGTGAAGGGTTTGCTATACTTATTCTATTAGCAAATTAACAAAGAGTACCCTTCTGAATGGAGGGCGTTTGCCTGCTGCTGAAAACCGAAAAGTTTCTCTGGGTCAACTGGAAGGTTTAGTGGGTGGTAATTCATGACTGGTCATGCCAGATGACCCACTAATGTCCATAGTGTAGGGAAAACACCCGGGTACAGTGCACACATTAAAAATGACAAAAGGCTGTTAACCTCTGGCACACTTTGGTACCTCTGGGCACTGGTGTTCCTTTGTCAGTTGTCAGCGTGGAATCTCTAATGGCCGCACTTGCTTTCTCTCCCTGTACAGATGGCCTGCCCGCATTGTCTTTCTCCATCAGTTCCTTGACCTTGATCGGTATGCTGGCGGTGATCACTTACACGGTAAGTGGGGGAGGGCCCTACAGGTGTTTGTCGGTGTTTGGCGTGCTCGGGTGAGCTAAATCCGTACACGAAAACAGAGCTTGTCATCCAAGGGGAGAGGACACCCCCCCCCCGCGCCTCCCCTCCATCCCCCCCCGATAAATGTGACGGCAGCCCAGTTAGTTAATGGGACATGGTCTCCTTTCAGCTTCGGCTGCCTGTTTACCTGCACAACGTGCTAAATGGGGAACACATGATCGTGGAGAAATGCTTTACAAAATGGGGCCCCTTTATTCCCCTAAGGGTTTCCTCACTAGTCCTGTGGACTTTGTTTACGTTGTCTCCTATGTTTTGCAGTCCTTTGTCAGGCTCCCTCTCAAAGGATCCTTGAGGGAACTTGTATGCTGTTTTGTTTGTGCTGCAGCTTACAACTGTTTGTACATTACCTCTTTTCGTAGACTTTGTTGTTGGGGTATAAGAGATGGCGCGGACTCTCAGTATTAATAATATCTCGAGACTTAAAGGCTCTGGCAGTCCATGGATCCGATGGCTGATACTGCGGTGTTTGTGAGTGGGGTTTTTTGCATGATGTATATGCACCCTTGGCAGTCACATCTACCTCAATGCCTATTAATACTTATTTAGCTTCCTGCGGTATTCTGCAGTTTTTCATGTTTCACCTAGATAAATATAGACGGCGGTGAAAGTCTTAATAATATACAGTCTATTTTTCATGAACACAAATGCAGTGTCTTGATGGGGGAACCAGCCCCACACTGCCTGTGGCTTCAGCACACAATCGCACTGGAACACCAGGCTAGTGGGGAACTGGAAGGGAGGCGAATCGGCTGCACACATTTTCAAAGCCGCCAGTGAGTGCAGGTGCTGACAGCTGACCTTGATTCGTCCGCGTTCCTTTGAGATCAAAGCGGTTCTCCTCGACAAATTTTTTTACATTGAATGTTAATGTGTTTGGGTTTTTTTTTTTTTTTATAAATGAAGTGCTGCGTTGTCGGTCGTAGCTGAAATCCCCCTTCAGGACGGACACCTACCGCCTGTTCCTCAGCACTGTGGTTCCCCGGGTTTCTCTGGAGCGCATAATTAAAAGTACGGTGAACGTGAATGTGCTCAGATTTGCGTTAACCCCCGTGTTGTTTTGGGGCCGGGCGAGTGCCCATCGGAAATCAAGACCCCCGGGGCTCCTTTGTTTCCGATCTGCCTCGCTTTGATAGTCAATCAAAGAAATATGGCAGCAGCTGGGATCTCTCGCTCTCTCTCTCTCTCTCTCTCTCTCTCTCTCCCTATATCTCTCCCCCTCCTCCTCTCTCTCTCCTTCTCTCTCAATGTCTCTATTTCCGTCGCTCACTCCCTTTCTTGCGCACAACAAACACAATGTCCTTTTGTCGATTAGTTGGAAACCTTTTATCCACTTTTATTTGTCGTCCGCTCAGCCCCATCAAAACCCTGCAAGGATCCCCTCCATGCTGGAACCCCATTGTACTGGGTGATTTATCATGTTTCGCCATTTGTTGCGATAATGCATGATTAGCCTAATGGAAGTGAGGGGTTCCCATGCCTCCTGGATTAATTTATCACTGCTTTTTGAGGGTGCAGAACCACTTATGCTGAATTCTCCAGCCCTCTGAGAGGTAAACTTCACATGACATTCCACCTTCAGCCTGAAGTTCATGGAAAAGCAAAGCATGTTCTTGGATTAGCTTTTTTCCCAGCGCATGGCATTTATACATTATAAATGGACTACCAGTGCCTATATTTTATACATGTATGTTATGCATAACATACATGTAAATATGTCTAATTTATACACAGACAGATAGACAGACATAAATACTTGAATAATCCCAGAGGGAAATTGCTTATAGACACACACGCTTTCCTGTGGGGAACGAAAAATCTATGTTTTGCAGGGACCAGTTTACTTTATATTTATCTCCGTTTGTTTGAGCAGCCATTCCATGGCGCTCAGAAGGCCTTCCCTCACCAATGAAATGCCCGTAATGTCCTACAGGGTTATGGTTAGGTGCATTCATCGATCCCACCCCCCCGCCCCCCCGCCACCACAACAGGGCAGTGTGTGTACGTACCACAGCACCCCGTAAATAAACTGACAGCGAGGCCAACCGAGTGTGCTGCTGTTTTAATGGTCCTCTACCCGGCCTTACTAGAACTATGGCTTTGAATACCATTAGTCTGGTAGCCTTTTTAAATTCATTTGGCGCTGATTGCCTCATGGTAGTTCAATGAAAGTTCCGACGTAATAGTAATACTGCTAATGTGATAATAATAAGAAGAATACTAATACGCGGTAATGATGGGTATTAATATTATTGTTTTTGTTTTGTACCTAATATCCCATAGTGATACTGTCCCATTTCTGCCACAAACAATACTATCATCTTCACTGTGAAATTGAGTGTGGGGACAATGGCAGCACTGCAAATACTGAACCTTTTAATGTCCGCTGTGATGGTGGTCCTCCTGAACTCCCGGGCAGGGAGTGCACCTCCAACCAACCTTGTTAAAAGCAATCATTAGTAAAAGTAAAGTCACAGCCACTCCCCAAACTCTCCCCTCCCCCCCCCCCTCTCCCCCTTCCCTTCCGCCCTCCCGTTCTCTCCCCGATCGATGCTTAAAAACAAACACATCTACTTCCCGTCCAAAGGGTTTAATTCAGTGCGTCGGTGTATAGGTGTATAGGAGTTGGGAGATTTGGCTAACAAGCGGGTACCCTTTGACCAGAAGCGGGGCATGGCGCGGTCGGACCTCAAAGGCCTCGGCGCCGCGTGGGAACGGGCTGTGAGTGGAGACCCAACGGCCCAGCGTTGGGGGGGGGGGTCTCACTCCAGTCTGATTGGGTGTCCCTCAACCCTTCATCCTCATGTGTCCTTCATCGGCTGGATTAAGGAGTTCAACTGTTGTCGTGTCAGTACTTATCATCATCATCTTCACACCTTTAATGCTTGGATCAAGCCGAAGAAAGAGTTGGGACATCTGGACGTTTTTTTTTCTCTTAGACGGGTGCAGAAAAGCACATTAAATGTGTTTTTGATATTTAAGCAATGTTCACCGAGAGGGAGAGCTGCTCCACTGAGTGTCAGTGTGGCTGTGACCCGGCTAAAGGTGCGCGGCCGCTGGCTGAGTGACGAAGATAATCACAGACGTACCAACACTTCTACAAGCGCCATTTCATTGTTAGCGGTAATAAGCGACAACAGATTACGGTTTGTTTATTGAATCATTGAGTTGCCGCCGCCAACGTAAACAGTTATGCAATTGTACTGGGACTGGACTGTTGCCAAGCAACACATAAACATTTTCCTGCTCAAAGGCTTGCTAACTTGTGTGTGTGTCAGTCTACAAGTTACTGCAGGCGAGAAACTTTGTATCATGTACAGTCATCTGTATCTTGAGTGTGCAATCGGTGAAATATAAATCTATTGGCAGGCACTTTTGTTTTTGTGATTCCTGTGAGTCAACAGTTCATGATTGTTAATTTACGCTCATGGTTAACGGTTATTAGTAACACCTGCAATGTGATTCATGCATAGTTAAAAGTCCCAGTGTTGTTATATTCCATATCGGCACTCATGGAATGCCTCTTGTCAAATTAAATGACTTTGTCGGAACTAACTGTTGTATAATCCCAAATATTGTAAACTACCCCCCGCTGCCCCAGACAACTGTAACCATCATCTGAAAATGATGTTGCGATAACTGTGGCTACAGCTCAAGCCACTAGAGGATGCTAATGGGAAAGCTAACATAGTGCAGGTTTAAAACAACATTATGTGGAGAAAATGGCTAGGGGTTAGGGCTTCCACTCATCTTCGACATAAATGGAAGTGAACGGTGCTCATCAGGCAGGGCAGAGAAAAGCTACCATAACATGGAGTGAATAAACCTGTATTTATGGAGGGAGAGGAAACCTGCCTCATGTTGTATGTATTCATTAAATCATCTTTATTCACCTTATTATTTTGTAGACTCCTTTCTGCTAATTGTATTTGCTGTGTAATCCCATTAGAAGTATGTTTATATATATATAGAAATATATGTGTTCAACATTTGCACTGTGGTGCGATACTGATTTAAACCAATTAAAATGCCCTTGGAAAGAGTTTCAGGGTGTAAAAAAAAATTACCTTCAAACTTGGCTTGGTGTTTACATTGTTAAAAGCACACCAAGAAGCACGTATAACCCATTTTCTAGATATGACAATGAAATGCTTTGAAAATACATATTCTGTTGGGCCTCGCACATGCAGCTTGTCGGGAGGCCCGATCTCAACTTGCAATTACCTGCTTAGCTGTTCCTCCGTGACACAACACTATTTAAAATTAATCAATCCAGCCCCTCCATCCACCCTCACCCCATCCAGCTGTATGGTGTCCTTCCCTTTAATTAGTATTCAATGGGTTTTTATCGCACGTCTAATAAGTGGTTATTATGTCTGGGCTAAGTGCGCTGGCCCTGGCTGGGTAAAGCGAGCGACACCTGTTTCAGGATCGCGTTCGCTCTCTCTCACGCGTCGCGGCGCACGCGGGAAGAGAAGGAAGTGCTTCTCTTGGGGATCTGGGACAGGTTTTCCTTTTATGAGTGCGTTTGATATTCGGGACATGCTTCGGCCTTAAGAGCTCCATGATTCATTGCAGGAGTCGACATCGCCTGTAGCTGAGATCCACAGCGGTGACTAATAATAGTCTAGCCTGACTTAGTATCCCGCGCGGCTCCCCTAATGCTGTACCTCACATCAGAAACTAGTCAAAGTTGGTTTAGAAAGAACAAAATACAGCACCCGATCGTTCCTCCGGGGCCTTTAATAGACCAATATGACCCGCGTCTTTCAAGCGGGGTTAGTGTTGAACGCCGTGAAAGGACCCTTTGTTTTTATGAGTCCTTACAGTGGCGCCGGTCCAACGTGGTAAAGTCAGGCCCGCGCCCAGGAAGAGCCGGACACTACTGGGCTATGACGTTTATTTTCATCCTGTATTGATTTATCTCTTTCCCGTATCGGAGATGTCCCTCATTTTTAATTAAAGTCGCAGCAGCCAATACAGACCAGACAGCCGACCTGCCTTTTAGTCATATTTATGTCTTCGCCTCTCTGCCTGTCTGTCTGTCGCAGTCTGTCGCCCTCCGTCTAATCTGTCGCTTTCTGACTCCATCACTCTCTCCATCTCTATCCATCTATCCATCTATCTGTCTATGTCTTTTGATCTATCTATCTCTCTATCTATATATCTCAATCTATGTCCCTGTGTCTCTCGACCTGTCTGTCCATCTATTGATCCATCTGTCTGTATCTCTCGATCTAACGATCCATCTGGAGATCTATCCGTCTCCCAATCCATCTCTGTATCACAATCTATCTTGATCTGTGTATGTTAATGTCCGTCTTGAACCATCTCTCTTTCTGCCTCTACATCTCAATCCCTCTCATCTATCGACCTGCTTTGTATGACAGTGCTGATGGCTCCTGATGACGGCTCTTCGTTCCCCTTTGCTTTCATCGCGCCGACTTTTCCGCCGCGTCCGGCTCTTCCCTTCTGCATATTGATGCATTCAGCTGTTTCACAGCGTAGCGGGTGCTGCTGTCACATGGGGGCACTGTTAAGCTGTGAATTAACAACAGGGTCACAGTGGCTAATGTCATCACCAAACGCTTGCTCCACATTTGACAATAACCCTTGCACAATGATCTTCTATACGCTCATTTATGTAAATAAATAAATAAATAAATAACATAAACAAGCCCACACACACAGGCTTTTAAGTGCGACTCGCTGTGTGCGCTCCTTAGGGTGTGTGTGTGTTTGTGCGCGCTGACGCGTCCCCCCCCCCGTTTAGCGGTTGCCATGGGTCACACGTTGCCGTGCATGCCGGCATCAATCAGGGCTGCGCTCACAGGGGGGGCGAATGCGCGTGCGATCAAACGTATGTTCCATCGCCGCGCCGACGAGAACGTGGGAATTTAATGGAGCCTTTACCCCCGCTCTCTCTCTCTCTCTCTCTCTCTTTCGCTCTCGCTCTCTCTCTCTCTGCAGGCCTACGGTATGTCGGTGCTGCCGCTGAATCTGATCAAGGGAACCCGGAGCGTGGCCTACGAGCTCCTGGAGAACACGGACGAGATCGAGGACGTGGAGCAGCAGATCGAGAAGCTTAAAGCCAAGGTTTGGGTCCCTCCGCGCCCGGCCCCCCCGGGAGGCTACCGCGGCCCCCCCCCCATAAGTAGATTATTCCCGGGTGCACGGAAGGCGGCCACTCAGTCCTTAGGAGGAACACTAAACCATCCCATTCATGCGGCTCACCGCGTCTCCTTTATGATCGTCTTACAGTGCGAGGAATACGCGGGGCCACTTAACCACCCAAGGACGACAGCAATAACGTGAATACATGCGGTATAATTAAAGGAAGCCATTAGTTGCCAGTGGCAACTTCCCGAGCGCTAGTGCGATGAAATCTCTCCTAGTTGCCAACTCGGGGGCGGCAGTAGCTCAGTGGATAGAGCTAGTGGATAGAGTGTCCACTAACCGTAGGGTCGGCGGTTCGATCCCCTCGTTCCCCACCCCCAAACTGTCCGCATGTCGAAGTGTCCTTGAGAAAGACACTGAACCCCAACTTGCTCCCCGGGTGCTGAACATAGCAGCCCTCAGCTCCTATGCACCATAGGATGGGTCAAATGCAGAGAACACATTTCATTCCCATATCTAAAAAATACTGAGAATTACCAATTAAGACCGAAAGGTCCTCCATTCTCTTCTCTCAACTCTGCCAATGGATGAGGTGAAACCAGGTAAAGCGAGAATTCACCCACATTTAATTTGATTTTGCATCTCCCTCTGTCTCTTAGTAAAGATGGCAATTTACAGTGGGTTTCATCACCGCACACCGGCAAGTCAAGTGTATACAAATTAGACAGTTCCTTAGGCATTGAAGCTGCTTCGCTATGTGATCCCGTAATAAGCACTGATGCAAGTGGCTATTACTAAAAACCATAACTCCCAATACGTGTGTATGCGTCGCGTTCGTCGGATGCCTAAACGCCTACAAGTGATGAACGTGACGCCGGTGCTGCAGACGGCAGCTGTCTGCGGCCTTCCCCTTTTCCACATTTTGAATGAACCGCAGAAGTGATTATGGGCACCGACGACAACAGCAACAACAACAACATTGTCTTTGAAGCATGCTACTTTTACACATCTACCCTTGAAACGGATGGAAAGCGCCCCCCCCCCCCCCCCTTTGTCTCCATGTCTCGCGGGCTCATTTCACCCACGCTGATCCATTAAAACCAGAGGGGGGTGTTTTGTATAAACGTGGCGTGTTTTCACCCGTGGCCAGTGTAAGGACGGGCGGCCGCTCTCCTCGAGGGACAGACGGAGCCTGCAGACCCTCGAGGGCAAACTGCAGGTTCTCCACCGCCGCGGCCGACATCTGGAGATTGCGGAGAGAAACTGCTGTACCAAAGTGGGGAGGGCTCTCAGACCTTTTAAGGTGAGTCTCTACTCAGGAGTGAAAGTACCCGGGCAGCTCGCCTCTACACTTAGACTTGTTTCTCTGCACTGTGCCTTTTTTTCTTCTCACAACAGACGCCGCCAGTTTCTGTTTTTTTTTTTGTCCGTGGTGGACGGCAGTAGTTTTTAAAACAAGCTTTAGTGGCTTTTTTTTTTTTTTCCCAAAACGATTTTATGCCGTACATGTTACTCATTCAGCTTGTCTAATTGTGATTGCTGCGTTATGAATCCAAATAGTTGCAAGATGCGCAAATGTGATTTGCTGAAAGAGTGTGTAATCTTTTCAAAGTGAAGTGGTGAACCACAGAGGTGGTTACAGGAGTGAGTGGGTGAGAGCACTTTAGGGCGGGGACATTTTTGCATTGAACTTGTTTTACAAACGTACATGTAACTGATGGCTTTTGACTAAATACGCGTGACAGAGACCGTGGCCTCAAATTCCTTGCAGCGGTTGGACAGAATGAGTGCAGCAGAGTTTGAGGAATGAGTGAATATATAAATCATCCCATTTGATTAGGTTTTTTTTGTAGTTTTTTTTTTTAAAGGGACCCAATTTAACCACCAGGTGTGAGGGTGATCAGCCATTACGAGTCGTTTCACAATCTGCCCTGCCCCTGTGACTCGGTGACATCATGAGTGGGAGTGTCCACTTGAGCAGGGCAGAATTTGAAACTGCCTGTAATGGCTGATCACCCTCACACCTGCCGGTAAAACAGGGGCCATTTTAATTCATCCAGACAATGCTTTGACCAAACTCGCACGAGCATTGCCGAGACTGAAAGTGTGCGGCCATTTCAGACACATAGGAAATTCAGAAACAATAAGGAAAAAACGGAATGAATGGGTGTCAGGTTTTGAAGGAGAGCAGATGTAAAGGCATGCTTGCCTTCCTTCCTGTCACCTAATTTGCTCTGTCTGAACTGTGCCTTTGCCGCCTACTGTCACCCTGAGCAGAGCTGCCAGACTGCACTGTGCTAAGCCAAATGGTCTTGCCTTAACAACATGTCCCAAATGTGAATTATGCAGGTTTGGTGGAGGAGCCCGCCGTCCTGTTATGCAGTGGGGCTCAGTGAGCAAAGAATTGCCCCTTACTATGCTGTAGATATCGCTTATTTTTCCTAATTTTGTGCTTATTTTCTCCTCGCTCTCCTCATACAGATACTCCTGGGTGTTTTCTTCATCATTGTGGCTCTGGTGTTCATTGTGTCATTGTTTATTTCCAAGTAAGTGGAGCTCGGTACAAGTTACAGTACACTGGCTGAATCCAAACAAGTCCAATCTAATTCACCTCAACATGCAATGCACTCGCTTTTCATTGAAACTGAAATTCTGTGTTTGTGTGTGTGTGTACGCCTGTGTTTGTGTTTGTGTGTGCCTGTGTTTGTGTGTGCCTGTGTCTGTCCGCGCGTGTGTGTGCGTGTGTGCGCGTGCCTGTGTGCGTGCGTGTGTATGCGCGTGCGCGCGTGTGTCAGTTTGGACAAAGCACTGCACTCTGCTGGCATCAGCTCTGGATTCATTATCTTTGGCACCAATCTGACCAATCCCCTGAACGAGCTGCTTCTGGTTCTCCAGCCTGTGAGTACACATCCTCCTCTCTGACCTTCAGGACCACAAAAGTGACAGCCGCCCGTCGCGGCTTCCGTCACGCGGCCGCATTTCCACGCCAAACAAACGGGATGTTAGGGCGTGATTACGCCATCAGGGAGGGCAGCGTGTTGGCTTTGATTTGCCGCAGCGGCGCCGTACTCTGAGGCATCAAGGCCGCCATTGGTATTACGTGCGGCGTGAGAGTCACGCGCGCCCACTCAGACCTTTATGTGGCCGTCACGAAACCTTGACGGCGTTCAACGCAATGAGCTGTCAACGTACAACTCGGCTTCCCTTTCATGGTAGCCCGGAATCTTACCTCGGTAGCGCCGCGCTACGCCTGCATGCTTCATTTTGGAAAGGAAATGCATTTCATGTTATGTTGACAAATATCCTATTTGAACAATGTGAACAATATTCTATTTGAGTGAAAAGCCTTCCTTTAGATGGACACCTCTAAGCAGCTGTGAGTGCAAGTGGGTTTGCATTACATTCCCACCAATCACTGCTTTTCTAACCTAAAACTTAGCAGACGGCGCCTGAACCTTCAGCGGTCAAATGCCAAATGATACAATTAAATCCTTTGATGTTTGGGTGTATTGTGACTTCTGTGTGCAGCGTTGTGCGGTTTTAGCTTCAACACGATGAACGGTATGACACCTCCTATAAGGAAGCGTCACAGCAAGCTTTTGTTTCACTTGTCCAAGCCACACAGTTGCAGGTTTTACTTTCGACTTAATCGCCACCTTGATACGCTTGTTATTTTACTGTCAGAGGGCATGTTTTGAAATGTTGCCATTTACTACTGGTTTCACACTGTTTAATCAACACCGAAATGGCTGTATGTGTAAAATCACACAGGGGATTTGCCAACACTGTAATGTGGCGTGAATCACGATCAACACTATAATGTAGCATCAAGCGTGATCAGCGCTGTTATGTAGTGGTAACCATGATCAGTCGTGTATAGGGTAGATGACAGATATCGCCATCTTTATTCCATAACAAACATTAATGGTCATCATAGTCAACATCAACATCTCTATGGTACTTGCACTGTAGATGCACATGTAACTATTAATCTGCACAAGTGCATACTTTCCTCATTTAAAACTGCAGTGTCCACCACCACCACCACCAATACAATTACCAGTAAAGAGTAAAACTGTGACTGTTATCGTTTCGATTTAATGCCAGGCCTTTTGAGTCGCCCTGCAGTGGTGGTCTGGGTCACCACCGCGTGTCTCAGAGCCAAACATAACAACTACTGTTGAAACCTTTATTCCACACATGCGAGTCAGACAGGAGAATGACTGACAGAATGAGCAATTTGGGCACTCTTTCGGCTGGATAGTGGAATTGATTACATGTCTGAGGCCAACATTTAGAAATATGACCCTCACCCATTAGTGTGCACACCAACGATACATTCTCATTGAATGGAAACCGGCTCTACGGCTTTATTTTGGTGCAGTGTCGTCTCGCAGAACCAACCTGGTAGAAATGGGGTGTAATATTTGGTATGTTTACCTAGTGTATAATCCCATGAAAATAAGAATTGCTTTGTTTCCACCCCATTACCCCTATATATATATATATATAGGGGTAATGGGGTTTATATATATATATATCTACATAGGGGGGCGGGTCCACTTCCATGTTCTTCCATGTTGCCCGCCATGTTTCTACAGTAGCCCAGAATGGACAAACCACTGTAGAGTGGATGCGTTAAGATCTTTTCATAATTGCCGGCAGCATACCAGCATGGCTACATACCAATTATAAATCTATCAAGGAACCTCGTTACTTGACCTTGGGCTACTCGATGCCTTCACCGACGATGACATCGTTTTGGAAGGACCTACTTGCACTTTACAGGCCAGTACAGGCCGCCGTAGCTTCTCCTACGTCATTGAAATGGGAGAGGTGTGTGTGTGTGTGTGTATGTGTGGGCGGGGGGGGAGGGTATTCAGTTGGTCGCAATCTGCAACCTAACCACTAGATGCCACCAAATCCTACCCACTGCACCTTTATCCAGCTTACTTTGTTTCAGAAAGGAATACACTCATTTGTATGTCTCTGGAGTTGTAGCCTAATGCACTGAAATATCTGTGGTGGTTGAACGGAGGAGCTAAATCGACTCTTAACCACCTTCTGCTAGTACATAATTAAAGTGTTGAACTAGTATCTAACTTTTAACAGCGATCTTAACTTAAGCGTAGTCTGTCCAGCTATGTTGACAGGGTTGCGCTCATCTTCGGCCTTCCATTCATCAATTAAAAATCAAGGCATTTCAGACTTCATCTCTGGGCATTAATTTGTTAGACTCCGACACCAAGAAGATGCTGACTTTTATTGAGCCTCTGACCACAACACCGCTCTCTTCCCGAGACTAATTGGCCTGGACAGAGTTTGCACTGTGGTCTTAATAATTGTTCATCTCTCATGACACCACACACACACACACACACACACACCAGAAAAGAGTGTAGAATGGCCGCCGTTTGGCTGTGATCTTCATGTGTTTGCCAGCCCCTCAGGAAGTCATTATGACCTTGTGTCTGATGACTGAGCTTCGGAGGCAGGTGGTGCTCATCACGTTCCTTTCCCCCCCCCCCACAGGTTTTCCCTCTAGACTACATCCTGATCACCGTCATCACCGTGTACTTTGTACTCACGTCAATGGCCGGCATCCGCAATATGGGCATCTGGTTCTTCTGGATCCAGGTAGGGAGCGGCACCGCGCACGCAAACCGCACAGCTCTGTTCACCGTCCTCGCTGTTTGTTGTATGGCAATTCTTTTGAAGGATCGGGCGTTCGAGGTTGAATCGAAAGGCGCTGGGTTCGATCCCCCCCCCAATGTTGGCAGTCTACCTGCCTACCGCGCCTCTGCATGCTCCTCGGTGACATGTTTATGGAGTCGCTTTGGGCACAAGAGGATGATATGAATGTAGTCGATTATCACGTCGGCAAATGAGTTTGTGTCTTTTGACCTTTCAGTTGACCTTTCCAGACATTTCGTGTTTTTGCCTTCAACGGTTTCTCACACCCTTCTGGGTAACCACGCATGCTTCTGCCTGCTTCACACATTCTTCTTCTACTACTTATGCTTCTTATTCTTCTTCTTCTTCTACTGCAGCTCTACAAGATCCGCCCCAAGAAGACCCGGCCCCAGGCGCTGCTCTTCCTGTGCATGATCCTGCTGCTCATCGTGCTGCACACCAGCTACGTGATCTACAGCCTGGCGCCGCAGTACGTCATGTACGGCAGCCAGAAGTACCTCGCCGAGGTACGACCGCCGTGCCGCCATTAATGCTCTATTTACCTTCCAAGGGGAAAGGAAGTGCGGCTGACACACTTTCCTTTGGTGGGCGGCATCACTCGACGGTGGTCATTTCATTTATATTTTGTTTAAAAAAAAAAACGTTGGTGGTGTTGCGTTGAGCGCGTGTCTGTGGTGTGTTCGGATCAGAGCCGCGTGCCCCCGGAAGGAGGGACCCCCGGGAACCTCACCACCAGGGTCTGCGACGCCGACGCCCCCCAAGGTAAGCGCGTCCTGTCCGGGTCAGCCATGGCTGCGCGGCTGCCGGCCCAGCGGAGGTCTTGTCTCCCCGCAACCAGAGCCAGAGCCCCGCAACCAGAGCCTGTTAGAGGGGCCGCGTTCCCCTCCCTGTCCCGGTCCTGAGCGGCGCTGGAGTGTGTTTCACTCATTTTGTTTGTAATCATTTAATGTTTAACAGTCAAATTAATACCCAGGGTAAATATTGACTAATGCATTCGGCCGCCTCTTGCTACCCCAGTGGCAACAAACATTATGCTTAATAAACCGTGGAAACACAAATGTCCATGCATTGCTCATTTTCCATTCATCGGAAACGAAATGATCTATTCATTTGTCTAATGCTCATGCTTTAGTTGGTAATTAATAGTTGTTTGGGAATGCTTAAGCAGTCATGTAATTTGTGTGTGTCGCTCCCTGCCATATAGTGTTGTATATCACATCAATATCTAACCCTGTCATTTTCATGTGGTGAGATTTAGAGATGAGGGAGTCTCATACCAAACACTTTTTAAAATCGGCATCAATTGATTTGTGATGGATTGGATTGGAAGTGAGTGCTGTGGCAGGTGTTTGGTAAACTCTCAGCTCTGCCGCTGCGTCCATTTTGCATTTGACTATTTGTCCATTGAGCCGACACTCTTATCCAACGCGACCTACGGGTTGGGGTAGGTAGGCTGTGGACCCAGGGCATCAAACCCACAACCTTTTGGCTGGGAGTCAAGCACCCTCACCCTCACCTGGGGACTCTGGCTCCTCACCCTCAAGGTTAGCGTTTTGCAGTATTTGTGGCTCTGTAACAAGGACAGTTATTACGTTTTATAACTGGGACTCTGAGCAGAGCCTCTTGGTCCAGTGGTTCATTTTTTATCACCAAACAGTCCAAAAAGATCAGAAAAGCCAGCAGGGAGGATAACATAAGATCACACTGCTCGCTGGTGGCCCAGCGACATGCGGGGACACCACGCCGTGACACCCTGACACCTTCTAATAGCAAGGCTACATAAAAGACTTGATGATGTTGGGAGGTTTTTGATTAGCGCAGGCTTACCTGTCTCTTTGTCTCTCTCCCCCTCTCTCTCTCTCTCTCGCTCTCTCTCTTGCTTTGCCTCTCTCTGTCTTTGTCTCTCTTTGTCTGTCTCTGTCTGTCTGTCTGTCTCTCTCTGTCTTTGTCTCTCTGTCTCTCTCTCTTAGTCTGTCTCCAGGAGATTAATAAGTTCAGGACTTGGTGTTCCACTCTCTTTGGGTACGACTGGGTCGGTATACCACTGGTTTATACTCAGGTACTCTCTCTCTG
>OMKI01003020.1:11143-21203 GCA_900302315.1 Phycis blennoides
GAGCAACAATGTGAGTCCTGACGACTGCTGCGTATAGGCGCAGCACTTTCTTCTTTATGGGTTCACGAGTCCCAAAGAGCGGGGCAACAAAGGCTGCTGGAAAAAGGGCCGGAGAGGGCCGGGTTGTTACCCGAGCTAACGATGGAGAGGGGCTGGGGTGGAGTGGGGGTGGGGGTGGGGGTGGATCATGTATGTTTGGGGGGTAAAATGTGTCTGTGGCCACCGCAGGGAAAGTTTGCTTCGGAACACCCAGTGTACCATATTATATACAGTATATATTTTATTTACAAACTATGAAGTGAGAATAGTGTATGGAGGGATATTGTGATTGGATTTAGTAGCTGGCTGTATGTTTGTATTATGAACAAAGACTGTCGAGGGTGACATCAATATTTACATATTTATTTACTTTTATTTTTGAAAAAAGGAAAAGGCAGCTGCCATGCTCTGCAGAGGGGCTTTGCGTCAATGTCACTTTAGATTAAAATACTATCCTCAAAGACTAAGACACATTTACAAGAGGTGCAATATCCCAGCAGACGATTTACAGCAAACAGTTGAAAAGAACTTAAGAGCCCAGCCAAAATGAGTTGTTATTAATGACCTAGCTGTGCTATACGTTGTCTTTGTGACGGAATATTTTATGACATGGGATCCCCCCACAATCCCTTACAATTTGCCAACTAAAAGGTTGAGAAAACAGTGAGTGACGGCGTTCAATGTCCAAGAACCCCCCTTTAAAAAAGCATAAATAAAGGAGTGCACCTGGCCAGTGAGTGGCCTTTCTGACTCCTATAGAGCTGTTGTATACTGCGTTAGCCCAGGGGATCGCCGTTCTCTGCCATGTCTGATTAAAACTAAGCAATGCACAGAAGCTCCATGAAATTGAAATCTCATGCAGGGGTTACAAGGAAATATATTGCCGGCTCAAGACGAGATACACAAGGGATGCTAATGTAAGCCTCCTTTAAGAACAGCAATAAGGAACAAGACATGCCCTGCTGCTCCAGGTTTTTGGCTGCCCTTTTGGCTTCAGAGTTAAGTACATCGTGTGTGCGTTTATTCGCGGTGTGTGTGTGTGTGTGTGTTCTGTGCGTGCACAGAAACACTGGCCAAAACCGGCCAGTGTGCAGATCAACTCATGTGGGTGACCGCTATATTCACCCATGACAGGTCATTTCAAATGCAAGGACCCAAGCAATAGTTACTATTATTAACAAACAATGTTATTCACAATAACTTCTGTGGTACTTCAAACAAAAATGATTCATATTTCATGCATTCTTTTACTTGATTAGCAGTAGTAATTACTACTTTGGAAAGCTTTACATTTTAAGTGTAATCCCCAATTTATGGGAGTTATAGAATTTCATGTCTGGATCTATCTAAATCCACATAGCTGGCAAACTCAACTGAAATGGACAAATGGCATCTCAACTGATGATTTTAGGAATGGCTGAATCCAATGAATTACCACATCAACACAAACCATATATGGTATTCACAGATACTATTACTGGATGTATTCAATGAAATATGAAGCAACTGCGGGTGTTCTTTAAGAGCATGTGTTACAACGGAGGAAAACAGAACACAAGTCACAGAAATACCCCTCTGAATCATCATGGTTCATTAAGAATGTTGTCGATGGATCATGTTAGGGCACTTCACCGATGTCTATCTCTAAACCCAACGTAAATATATGCCTCCATTTGAAACAGTTTGAAATCAATCATGGTCAGTTAGGATGCAAGACTAAATAGAACAATAACCCTGTTTATCTTAGTCAACTGATGTCATTACAGTTAGACTTTGAACAATTGGCAGATAAAGAAAAAAAGATAAACGGTAGACTAGCAGTAGGCTTAAAACAATGTTTTTGTCCAGTTTGAGAATATGGCCTGTTTAACCACAATTGTATTAAGATAACAAACACTGTTTTAAGCATGATCCATCATCTCCACCTAATCATGAATCCCAGAATACCAAATCAATGTTTTTTAAAAGCAACGCAACGGGTGTGAGCTTGTTCTCGGAAGCTCCCTCATCTGTGACTAACTGCTCTGCAATAGTGTAACCACTATTGTGTATCCATCACCACCGCTTTTAGGACCTGGTCAGACCTGCGCAATATGAGCATCAACGTGGTTTCGGGAAGAAGTTCTTTGCTCAGGTAGCCTGTCCCATTTCCGTGACCTCTGCTCGTCAGAACAATTCCAGGAGGGTGCCTCTTGCCCCAACATCCGTTTCCTCCCAGTATCTTTCCCACGCTCTGTGCTGTGCGAGGACAGTGAAGGAAACTTGCTAATAAACACTACAAACACAGACGCTAAGATCTGACTGTGAATGACAGATAGGTTGCGTGTGTGTGTGTGTGTGTGGGGAGTGGGGGGGGGCGCCTTGTTGGTAGTCGGTTTATATATAGGAAGGAATAGGACTACAAACAAAGTGTCAACCTCCGTAACATCAGCCATACTGCAAAGGCGGGTGAACAGCCATTATATTGTACATTTGTAAATTCACTTTTCACCATATCAGTTCTAATGTCCTGAAAACGCACCCGTAGCATCTCAAGTGTTCTGCAGGATTGCAGGCACCGATGCAGGACTAAACGACAAGTTACTACCTGTAGCGGCTATGATACAAACCGAAAGCTACAGGGAGTACCTGAGGAGTCGGGAATTCAGCAAGCAAATAAGAACAGTCCAACGATGTACCCGGTCACGTGTTTGTCACCGTTATCGGCGCACAAAGCTCTTAGATGCGTCCATGCAAAAAAAAAAGTAAAATGTGTTGTAGCTAGACGTATGGTTAGTACAGCCTATTTCCTTTACAAATAAAAAGACACCAAGAGAAGAAAGAGAACGAAACAACAGTAAAGGGAGTTATCTTACAAATTTTGAATTTGAAGCTTCAATGAGGATTAATGTAGCCTACAATAAATTCATTCATGATGGGTCCAGAACATTAACAAACATACATACAAATAAACGACCAACGAATTAGCGATGATGAAAATAACCATACAATCTTACCATTTATTGGCGCTACCCAATAAAAGATGACAGCGGCGAACTGAAAACAGTCGGATGGGGCCATTCTGTTACTCCACACAACTCTTCATCCAAATCCAAAACGCTCGTTACTCACAAAGACTGGTGTTGTAGATCCACGAAACGGAAAAAAATAAAGAGTTCTCGAAAATGTCCTAAACTTTGTACAGAGGAAAAAACTCGCTGTTAATCCCCCCCCCCTGCTAAAAAAAAAAAACTAAAAATGTGAAAAAAGTCAGTGACAGTCTCCAACCCACTGCGCGGTTTTCAACTGAGCTCCTCTCCGCGGAATGAGGCGAGCAGGCTCTGCACCTCAGGAGCCTTCCTCGGGGGCAGGTGTGATTTGGTCCTCGCTAAGAAAATGTCAGTGATCAGGATGTTGTTGTTGTTGTTGTTGGTTTTTTTTAAACACTTTGAATGAATGGTTTTATTAAACAGCAAATAGGACTGTTTCCTTTAATGCGCACTGATACAAGGTATCCTATCTTGTCGCCTCACACTTACGGCCCCGCCGCACGGGAGCCAAGCTTTATAGGAGGCAGGGAGGAAGGACGCGACGTCACTTTTAGGGGCAAATGCTTATGTCTGGGAGCTTAATGAAGAGTGAGTGACTGCGAATTGACATTTTAACATTCTGTATACAATTGATAGCCATGTGGAGTACACACAACCATACGATGAATAATAACTTTATTCTGACTGGTTGGTTTAGGTTTCGTAAACTATTAGTAGCCTAATAATACAATATTCTTATATAAATGTTTATATTACTTCTCGTAAAACTTATTTTTCGTGTTTCCTTCCCCTCAGATCGGTCTAACCCTCACCCTTTGGAATAAGTGGAAAAACAAAATTGAAAACTTGTTAGGAATCATTTCAACTCTACATACGGCTAAAATACACACACACTGCTTATGGTGCACGTCAGATATTCATATGAAACAAGAGCTATCTGGAAACCTTGAGGAGCCCTGAGGAGGGGATAACACATTCATGAAATGAAAGGATAATCATAAACAAATAAATGCGACACCAGGACTTCGATGAGATTGGTCTAATTAACACTTAATGAAACTTGAAACTTTCAAACATAAACATTGGTGCATACAATGTGCTTCAATTTCCCTGCAGTTCCATGTGGTGAAGAACTTCAGGAAATCATCCAAAACCGACTGACATTTCCACATTGATTGTTCTCCTCGCCCAGCCGTTTGTTTAACTGCTTAACTAATCAAAGTTATCTCGTCAGATTTTCAAATACTTGAGAAGGGGGACAAACAAACAGCCACTATTCCATCAGACACACCATATCTGTCTGCTTGGTAACAATAAATATTTGCCGGGGGGTTATTTTTAACTTTAGTAACAGGATATACAGCTTTTTATATCAACGTAAACAGCATGGCGTGTGTGTGGGTGTCTTCTGTCAGTGAGCCCCGTGCTGCGTGGATGGGCCACAGGCGGTTTTCTTCAGTACAATAACTGTGCGTGTAGAAGGCACTGTAAATAACAGCATCCTGGCCTCACCTTTCCGCCTGGCTCCAGATGGACACGCCAGCCATGCAGAAATTTTGAAAATGTTGTTCCTCTGCGGCTGCTGTTGGCGGGGAGGCTGCACACAACTGTTTAGTCTCGTGGAGGGACACATGAAAACATTGCCAATGATAAACCTCAATTGCAGGGGTAGTTGCACTTTCTGCTGAATATCTTTTCCACCAACACACACACAAAATTCACTAAGACAGAGAAGGTTTCATTGTAGAGGTTGAAGTCTGCAGTATATGCAGTATATATTATTAAAAAGTAGTATATATAATTGAAAAGGCTTTAAAACAATCATAGCCTTCATCATTTCAGTCATAACGATGCTATACTACTCCACACTACTGTAGGCTACTAGAATATACTGTACTATAGCCTACATACCTGCAGTAGCCACACAAAGAATGTATGTAGTGTAGTAGTGTATGTATAGTATAGCATGGTTCACATTATATGCTATGCTTTACTATGCTACAATACAATTTTTAGTGGCTACTACAAGAATGCTAATACTTGTAGTAGCCAAAGTCTTTGGGGGAGCAGGCATTCCCACTGGGCCAGGAGGAAGTAGATAAGTCTCCTCCTGGAACAATTGCTGGAAGCGGCAAGCTGAGAGTGCTGGGTTTTAAGACGTTTTGACTTTAGAGTCCTGTGTAGAAAAACACAATATCGGGGATTGACCATTTCTGCACACAGCTTGCACTCTTTCCTTTGAGCAGACAATAAAGTGCTCAGTAAAAGAACCAGAGGAAACAAAGACGTTCTTTAGGAGGGCATTGGAGGGGGCTGCCTCCCCTGTCCTTCTGTCTCGGTTACCAAATAACTCTTGGCTGTGTGTGAACTTCTATAATGGTCATCATACTGTGGAGTTCACTGGATATTTTAATCATGGGACAAAATAGGATGTGTTATCCCATGAGCCTACTTAATCATATAAATACTATGTTGTGACACCTTTTATGTTGACATTTTTGATTGAATTAGGAATTTGACAGAAACGTTGCCTGGAAGTGTACTAGTAGGCCTACTGCTAGTTATAAACTTAAATCATGTAAAAAAAAAAAAACACGTTTATTTGTTGGCCTACAAGGGGGTATAGCCGGTTAAGGTTGGCCAAACAACCTTTTTGGCCAAGGGAGTTTGCCTCTATGAGATGACCTACCCAATTGCCCAGCATCAATGTAGATGAACAGCTACGATGCTGAGGCGGCTCAGCATCCTCAGCACCGCCGCGTGAAGCACAGTGGGGCGTCGCGGCTGCTGACGTCATGGCTCGTGACAGTTCATGAAATCATTATTTTTCAAGACTCCTCAAGCCACACGTTTTTCTGTGAATATGGAGCAGTTTATTGCCAATGTGAAATGTAAGCCGCTGTTTTATGTTGACACGGCGAACTTAGAGTTTAAACCGAGTACATTTTATGATGATGTATTTGCTGTCACAAGTGAAATACCTGCGAGTCGTAGTTGAGCTAACATTAGCAGCTATCAATACTACCTAACCGTTGACTCAGCTACTTCACTGATTACATGTGGCTCTTTCGAAACTAGAAAGATTGCAAACTGGCTCTGGCTAGCTGGGCCTCGGTCTTTCAAACAATTAAATTGTTGTACAAACCAAAATGTGAACCAACTAAATAATAAGTATTCACATATTCTTCGTGCATCGCAGGTCTGACGGAGAACCTGCACCACGGACAGCAGGTGGATTACCAGGGCCTCATAGACGAGCTGTTCAATTACGTTTCTGAACTCGACAAGCTCCCCAAACCTCTGGACCCACAGGTATATGGAGTCCTGATGACCTTATTTGCTATGTTAGTGGTCATTACACAAACTTAGTTCTGGGACTCTCTTTATAAGACCCAAAGCATGGGCTCTATTCTTCTCCCTGGCATGAGTAGCACTGTTACTCCCAATGCAATAAAATACACATGTCTAAATAATGATATTGTTTGTGATAGCAACTTCAATGGTCTGTGGGTGTGTTTTATGACTTGGCTGGGGTTTCAACTTGCCGGTTGTTTCAACCACCTTGACTTTAGCTTGACGAGTGTGCCATCCAGCTGTGGAACTGGGCAGTTACAAAGCGTGTGGGCACAGCGATTACCAATACCCAGAAAGCGAAAGGTTTGCTGGTTTACAATGACATGCATCGAAATGCATTAAGATTACTCTTACCCTATATCCTGTATCGTATCGTAACTCATCTGGGTTGTGTGCGCCTTTTGACTTTATGTCTCTCTCGCCATCTCAGTGCGCCATGTCGCCTGCAGCTTGCTCTACTGCAGTGCGCCTGATACTCCACCAGAGAGCGTCGTCCGCAAGCACATTTTGGTAAATGTATTGTCAGTTGACCATTTTAGAAGAACCTGAAATTTGTCTGTTGTATATGTCACAAATATATAATAACTTTATTTTTATTTTTTTTTATAGATGGCTAGCAAGACTGGCAGAACCTGGCTGGATTGTAAAAATCCCCAGTTGGCAGATCCATTCTTGACTTTAGCTGTCAAGGTAGACCGTCACCTCAGACATGCAACAGCTAAGGGGGCCCAAATATGTTTATTTTGAGATTATTGTATTGTATTTAATATAGCTTACATATACAGAAAAAAACTGTTACACCTTACTTCTGTATACTTACATTTTATTCAGAGCCTGGAAATTCTCTATAGCCAACTCGGGTCTCGGGGTGATGGAGGAAGCGACCTCAATGCCTCCAAAGGGGAAGTGGAGAAGGATCTGCTTCGAGTCCTTTCCTACCAGGCAGAGTCGGTGAGCTCAGATGTGCTATTTCACACGTACAACAACCTGAATATTTTGTTCTTGTGATGTTTTCTTCAGACGCCAGGAAAGTGATGTTCTGAGAAAGTGCTGCTCTGTGTGTGTGTGTGTGTGTGTGTGTGTGTGTGTGTGTGTGTGTGTGTGGGGGGGGGGGGGGGGGGGGGGGGGGGGGGGGGGGGTGTGTGAACATGTGAAACAGCATTGCAAGAATTAAGAAGGATGGATCTCATTTGTTGGGACACAGAGGTGCGTGTCATTTGTGTATACGGTTTAGCCTTTTGTTTCGTAATTCCAGGCCGTGTGTCAGGGCAGTCACCGGGAGGCTGTGGTCTGCGTGCAGCGATGTAAAGACATGCTGGCCAGACTCCCCAAGGAGGTTGGAGGAGAACAGCGTCATGCTTCTCACCGCTCTGAAGCGGTTGTGCGCACGCAATCACTTCACACGTCGTTATAATTGTGTTGCAATTCATTGCATGGTTTTTCACACAGACCGGCTACCTCTCGCTCATGTGCTATAACTTTGGAGTGGAGTCGTACAACCTGAAAATGTTTGAGGAGAGCTCCTTTTGGTTAAGGTAACGATTCAACGTGGATCATTGTAAAATCCAATTCACAAATAATCATGGCGTAGAAACACAATGCATTTGTCCCTCTCAGCCAAAGCTACGACATCGGGAAGACGAATACACAATACTGTCCTGGACCAGAAGTCCAAGTAAGATAGCACAGGAAATGCTTCAGTTTAAGTGATACCCACAGATACCCACATCTAATGCGTCGGTACACATTGATCCCCCTTTAAATACACTGCTTAACTCTCCCAATTGTCATTATGCTAGGCCAGAGTATTAAGGCTCCTGGCAACGGTGTATTTAGAGTGGGACTGTCAGCAGTTTCAAGAGAAAGCCCTCAATGCTGTGAGCCTGGCCAACAAGGTGGGCCATAAGCAGTCATTTTCACCAATAAATTATACCCTCGAAAATGACTGTTATTCCAATGACAATACGCTGCAGCGGCTTACACTCTGCAATTTGGCAGGTATGCATGAGTGCCTCTGGACTTAACCTGAAGATCAGGATCCTTCTGCGTTCTCGGGCCTCGGATGAGGCTGTCACAGCAGGTAAGAAACTGCTTATTACCCGTTGTCTTTAATCAATGAATAGTTAACACACAGACTGGCCCAGATGGGCAGTGGGGAAAGTGATTTAGGGAACAAAGAACATTATGGCAATGTTATAATATCATCCTCAACCACATGGTAAACATAAAAAAGCAAATTAATTAACACTGCATTTCCCCATTGCATACATTCACACACACATCAGCATTAAATGTTATGTGTGTGTTAAAACATGCCTTTTTCAGGAGTGAATGAGCAGCTGGAGTCTGATGCTCCTCTGGAAGTCAGTCTCAGCACAGTAAAACTTCTCATGTCTGCGGACCGGTAAAACATACAAACACAAATAGATACATCCACGCACATGGACGACAAATGTATGGAAAATGCACATCATTGTATAGAAAATGGAACATGGCGACAAATATCTCTCCAAATGCACATGCATTTTCACCAGAATTATTAAGCAAAAAAATAAGGATGCTGTGTTTTTCTAGGGAGACTTTGGCATTTGACTATCTGAAACGCGTGTGTCAGCACTTTGAGTCATCTCCCGAGCTGAGTGCTGCTTCTGTCCTGCACATTGAGCTGCTGTTACAGAGGGGCAAGGAGCTGCTTGGCAAACAGAAAATAGAGGACATCATCACTGGTACCTTCTGATGCCATGTTTGTCTCACTGAAATATGGCCAGTGTCAATACAATACAATACAAGGCCTAGCCTTGCGTTGCCCCATGACTGATGAATGGTGCTTTCCCGGTGTTAGGTCATTACACAGGCAAACCACTGACTCCCCAGTGTCTTGCTAGCCTACACCTGCTGCTATGGGACAAAGCCGGCAAACACTTTGAGGTAAACTGAACAAGCAAGTCCACTTGTCTATTTTAAACTCACGGTTATGTAACAATCAGCTCCCCTTGCCAGGCAAAGAACTACGTTGAAGCTCTGCAGTGGTACAACTACTCGCTGAGTTTCTACAAGGCAGGTCAGCTGGAGCCCAACCTGGCCAAGCTGCAGAGGAACCGAGCCTCCTGCCTTCTCCTGCTGAAGCAGCTAGACAAGGTGATATCCAGAGGGACACAAAGCAGGCCAGGAAACAAACCTTCCATCTTTTAGTTTAACCAGTTAGATCCCATTTCGCAACTCGTACTGGGTGATTTCTTTCGAGGTTTGTCATTAAGGATACTAGCTGTTATGTAAGAAAATGGAGTCGACTTTAGTAAATACACACACACACACACACACACACACACACACACACACAAACACACACACAAACACAAACACAAACACACACACACACACACACACACAAACAAACAAACAAACAAACACACACACACACAAAGACACACAAACAAACACACACAAACAAACAAACACAAAAACAAACAAACAAACAAACACAAAAACAAAAACACACACACTCACTCACACAAACACAAACACAAACAAACACAAACACAAACACAAACACACACACACACACATACATACATACATACATACATTACATACATACATACATACATACATACTGTACATACATACATACATACATA
>OMKI01003040.1:2759-17609 GCA_900302315.1 Phycis blennoides
CCGTCAGCTTTTTTTATTTTTTTTCTATACCTTGTGTGTGTGTGTGTGTGTGTGTGTGTGTGTGTTTCAACTTATTGCGTGTATGCACATTGTGTATGCTATTTATTTTTGATAGTGTATGCCTAGATTTATGTATATGTACTGTATATTTATGTAAATGTTTACATATTTGTATATTTCACTGTGATATACTGATATACTATACTGTTATACTTCTTTACCATTTTACCACTCAACTGGAGTATTTGTAACGAAAGCAATTTCCCTCAGGGATTATTAAAGTATTTCTGTCTGTGTGTCTGTGTGTCTGTGTGTGTGTGTCCACCCTCACACACACACAGAGAAGAAGAACAGGAACTCACCGCGCATCGGCGGCGCTCCTCCACGGTGACCTCATCGTCCGAGTCGCTATAGTAACGGGAGTACAGGAAGGGCTTGTGGACGTAGGCCTTGCGGCGGGGCTTCTGCTCCCTGTCGTCGCCGTCCTCGCCGTCTTTTATGGCACCCGCCTCCCCTTCACCTCCTCCTTCTCCTGAGGCGCAGGTCAAAGCAAAGGCGTGAGGATCCGGCCGCGAGAGTAGAGTAAAGGTTACCCAGGTGCTCGGACTTCACGTTGAGTCATTCGTAGCATTTCTTGTACGCGGTTTTATTTCAATCGCAATGCCAAACGTGAGAATGAACTCCGACGGACCGTCGGATGGCAGCTCGCCCTCCTCGGACGACTCGGACGGCGGCTGCTCTTCGTCGCTGTCTTCCTCGAAGGAGGACAGGTCGCTGGTGTGCACCGAGCTCACGGTGATGTCGCTCAGGCCCTCCAGGTCCGAGTCCTCCAGGGAATACTCTGCCCCGGGGAGAGACACGTTACAGCCATGGCAGAGTACCAGCATCGTCCTCTTTTACCATTACACTATTAAGTACTGTGGTTTTGCAAATGGAAACCAGAATGGAATCTATATTATGCGGGTGCCTTTTCCAAGTGATTATTCATTGTTTATTACATTTTACTGTATGATCACTTTTATGTATGAATGACAATTAAAAATGTAATAAAAGCATAATCACGCAAAAATACTGTCATTTCAATTTACCATGTAATGCATGTAATGTGACACCTTGAATTAAAACAAGTGATTGGGGTCAGCATCTCCTGGTGACTCTGCTCACCTTCCTTCAGCCTCTCCCTCGCCTTCTGCCGTATTTGATTCGGGGATTTCAACGAGTCGTCGTCATCCTGCTTCTCCGCGAGGCACTTCCCGGTTCTGCCGCCTGCCTTGTCCTTCTCCTCATCTGCCTGCTCCTGGCTGCCTCCTTCCCTCTCTCCCTCCTCCCCCTCCGTCTCCTCCTCTTTCATCCTCACCTCCTCCTCCTCCTCCTCCTCCTCCTCCTCCTCTCCTTCCTCCTTGGAGAACTCCATCTGAGAGTCCTCCGTCTTGACATCAACAGCTTGGACCTCGAGCCCCAGCTTGTCTTCCTCCGTCTCCTCCTCCGGGGTCTGCCCGTCTTGCCGGCGGTCCTCCTCCTCTGCCGTGGCCATGTCCTGCTCTGCCTTCTCCCCCACCTGCATGGGCTCCTCTGAGGTCAGGCCCCTCCGGCCCTTCTCCCCACTGGGGCCGGCCCAGGAGCTGGCCCCCTGGTTCAGCGAGGTGATGGTGTCCAGGATGGACATGGCGTCGCTCGCCGCTGTCGTGGTGGTGGTGGTGGTGGTGGTGGCGGGCGGGGCAGCCACCGGGACTGAGAAACAAGGAAACACGCATGGCGTTTTTTTTTCCCACTATGCTATACGGGACCGGATCGACCCTGCTGGACTCGGAGGCTCAGAGTGCCTGGGATTTGCGTCTCCGTTACAACAGGGTCAGCCGCTTGACGGTGTGTCTGTGTTAACTGGTGACGCGATGGTCTCGAGTATTGATTCGTTTAAGAGACATTTCATATATTCGCGTAATCTCAATAGCTCATCGAGAGACAGGTTAGTCTTGTTTACACATTGGACAATGCGTCACATATATTGTCCAATGTCCAGTCTTTAGACCATTAGACTATTTTGTTTTGCAAGAGAATATCGTCAAACCAAAATCCCTGCAAGCTTCCATCTAAACCTTCGTTACCCTTAAGTCTTACTGTATATAGTCATAGGAACGGATGAAAGAATAAAGAATCTGTTGAGAACTCTGACCATACTCTTCATGCACAGTGATGCGTCTCAGCCACAAGAACACATGACTATAATCCTACAATTTGAGGGACAACGTCTCGCTCCGTACAGCAACCGGGGCTGAAGTCACCGCAGAGACCTCCGGCCAAAAGTGCTGATGGAAAAACGCCAATAATGTGACAGTCATCACCACCGCACTGCAGCAGTGGTGAAGCTGTGCTGAACACAGGGCAAGCGCTCCGCCACAGGCCCCCCTGAGTACACCAAACCTTTCTGACGGTGACACTAAAGCAGAAACGCATGTCTCTTGGGGCTTTGAATGAGAAGTACGTGACTGGGAGCTTACCTTGCTCCAGCGCGCTGCTTTCCGGCTTAACATCTGCGGAGGGGTCGGGGACAGGAGGCTCATCGGGATAGCTGCCGGGTGACAGGAATTCCCGGACCACTCGCTCCACCTGCGGCCTGAAGGTGTGGTTGATTTTAGGGTCGACCACCTGGGCGACAATCCGGTCAACTCCCTGTTCCAGCATGCCAGACCTGAAAAGTGACATTAAAACAAAAAAATGTACATGCTACTCCCTTGTTTACGATTCATGTTTGTTTGAGAAGGAACACGCAAAGGCATGATTGTTCATCACCCTATAATTGGAAGGACATGCACTCATGTCTTGTCAATAAGATAAAGGAACATGGATAGTTCACTTATGTCTCACTTACTGCAGCACCAACTGCCTGATGTTGTTTCGGAGCTGATTCTTGTTCAGATGAGGACTCCATGTGTGGTTAGAGAGGTGGTTGGACACAAAGTTGTCCACTCTTTGTTTCAGATTCAGGTAAGCGGGCTGTAAATGACGGCGGAGGAATAATCCACATGAATACCAGCATTAAACACAGGGAACCGGTCGGCGGTACACTGCACTTTTAGGTGTAACCTTTAAATCATAGACAACTTCCACACACCTTTCCTGAGGAGCTCACGGGTTTTAGGACAGACAAAAGTTAGCAAATAACGTAACAATATAACATAACACATTAGATTTGACAACACTGTACCTTTGTATCCACGTCTGCCAGGCAGTCCCTCCTGAACTGGTCAAAAAGACCCTGTGTTTTTAAATGATTGACGATCATAGAGACCAGCTGCGGGTCACCAGGCGGTAAACCAGCCATATGGCACTAACCTTAACCCGGTACAGTTAAGGGAAATTAAAATAACAATTGTAGCGTTCGTAACTCATCCGTAAACATTCAAATCGACCACCCGGATTTTGATGATGGTTCTTGAACTTGGTAACAGTGTTTGACCCGGAAGAAGAAAGCCCCGTGACTGTTTGTGGGATTGTTTGGCGCCCCTTAGCGGTATTCACATTGTCAGCACTTCACTCTTTGAATGGGATTCGTAAGACCCAACAAATCTGTACAATTAATTCAAGTTACAATCGCAGTTTAGAACCACTAGTATGATTTAAAGCAACATTTTATGTCGATTAAATAATTTTATTTGATATACGTTTATTAATTCATTATAATTCTAGCGAAATCAAGAGTGGCAGAAGAAAGCACATTTTCTGCAGAACACTGTCCCTGGGTGAAATGGGTTTTGCATAGGTGTTTTTCAATAAAACCTTTCTGACAGCGGTGGGATTCGAACCCACGCCTCCGAAGAGACTGGAGCCTTAATCCAGCGCCTTAGACCGCTCGGCCACGCTATCGTGTGATATTAGTCAACTGCGTTAGGAATAGGTCGAAAGTTTATTGATACCACATCGCTTATAAGTGAGTTAGGTACACATCACAAGTGCTTATAGGTGTATTTAGGTAGACATCACAAGATATCGAAAGCATAAAGCTCTAAGCAGCCACAATTTAAACTTCTAGTCAGAGAGATTCACGACAAGGCGGCATTCAGTTACCTTCCCTGGTAGTTTGGTTGAGCTCGCTTCAAAAACATTGTTAACATGATAAGGGCGTGCTTGATTTTCGTAATTGTTGTAAGTGCAGTGAGAAAAGTAAGGACACTGAAACAGTGTCTTACAAGGATAACCCATTAAGTGTGTGTAAATTGTAGATTGTATACACACACATTGGCCCTACATGTAGAGGTTGGATACTACCGCTGTATCATGGTTTACATTACCGTTTAGGGCCCCTGCTGGATATGTAGATACTGAAACATGTACTTTACATTAAGCCACTCAAGAGCAACATGTTGTACACATTTCTTTGAGGCAGCATGGTGGGACATCCACACTACAGAGGACTTGATTGCGTAATCATGGCAGTAATAGGACACCCTACACAAAGTCATGCTAGATTAAATATTGCATGCATATCTGGTGGGGAAGCAGCATGGATAAATAAAAAAATGTCCACTACAATCACTCTTTACACATATGCCCTTTCTTGTCATTACCATTACTGTTAGCACTGTCTGCTGTCTGTGAGGCCATCATTCTCTATCTGCTATTAAAAGCGTTGCAGGTTCAGAAAGACAGGAAGCGTAGGCAATATATTGACATTGTCACATCGCAAGCCTCTATTTTTTAAGCATAGGAGCATTGGAGTGTTAGTCAAGCGTTGGTACTAATGTTTTGCGGATTTTGTCATTGTTTAGTTAATAATCTTGATTGTCATTATGGGAATACATTGTGTTGCATGTGAAACTGCAACCGCATTTCACATGCATGTCATGGTAAAACAAAGTTTTCATTAGCCTAGGTTACGCCATATTTAAGTTTATTTAGGATATGCAGCACTACAACTCTCGAGTCCTCTCAAAATGGTGGGGTATTGCCAACAAAGCATCCCATGATGGATTCTGGTCTACATGCCCAATTTTTGCAACCAGAGGCAGGAAACCATCTATATTTGGCACATTGACGGCAGGAATTGATTACCTCACAAAATATATAATATGGAGATGAACTAGCCAGAGATTGTCATTTTGCATACATCTACCCCAAGCCACCCATAGGCTGTTAGATTAACTACAAATTAGACACTTCTGCCAGTGCAAACAGGCCATCATGGCTGCAGTTTGGTTCCCTCCGTATCTTCGTTTCTCAGTGTTGCATCCATGCAACAGTGATTGACCGGCCAGATGACTAACCTAAACCAATCAGGGATGAAATATCCTGAACTGGTAAGAAATCAAGACAGAGGTGGTGTAAAACCTAAATTGGCTGACACCAAGGCCGGTACATTCAGCTGGAAACAGATATTCTCAGAGCACTTCACAGACTAACAGATGACTTTGCCATTTGTTACAAATTGCAGGCAAATATAACATCTAAAATCAATTCTACAGCCCCTTATTTTGTAGTTGCATTGGTGATTAGCCTCACAGACAATCATCCCTTCTCTCGTTTGATCTCTCAAGGCACCCAATACATGAAATAGAACAGTGATGAGTTTATTAAAAAGTTTTAAAAAACCATCTCAATGGAGTTTCGCAACAATCTTCAAAAGCTTTAATAGGTTACAAATGATAAAGAATTGGGGATGTGTTGCGGGTGGGTGAAGTTTCACAATAAAGACACTTGAAAGACATACATATTTAAAAACCTAAGAATCCCTTCCACTTAGAACAGTCTCACTACAGAACTTCGGTGTCAGCACCAAAGGCAACCACATCCATCGAGGGAAGAATAAGGAAAGAAAGCGGCACAAAGGAAAAACTGTACAGTATAAAACAAGCGGGCAGAGCACCAGCCCCATCATCATTAAAAATTCCCAGAATCCTCGGCAGTGTGACGCGCGGCAGCAGTGAACCAGTGTATAAAACCCCAGCCCGACTGGCCTCAAGTCTCTCCAGGAGGTACCCCGGCAGACCGGCCAGGGCGGAGGTCGGGACGGAGTGGCCGCGGCCTCGCGGCTTCAGGGCTTCTTTGGCGTGCAAACGGGGGGCAGGACCCGGCGGGAGTTGGCCTTCACCCACGGGTGGTCGATGACGCTCTGCAGGGGCAGGCGGTTCAGAGGGCTGTGGCGGAGCAGCTTGGAGATCAGGTCTCTCGCCCCGTCGGACACCACGCTGGGGAACTTCAGGTCCACCTGAGGAGCGCAGGGAAGGCGGAGCGGGGCGTGAGCATCGCTGCAGTGCAAACACGCGCATGGTCATACGTTTCAGAGGCGCTTCACCACAGGAGGGGCTACGGCTCCACACCGCAACCCCTCAGGGAGCCGGGGCCAACCGTGACCAGAACACACACCATGGTAGCCTTCAGCCTCCTCCTGCAGTGGGCCTCACAAAACAAGCCCCAACAAACTTACTTATGTTTTATGTAATGGTATGGTAATTTTGCCTTTCCTTGGCTCCACTGCATCAAGAAAGAAAAAAACTGTTGCATGTTCAAAATGACAAAAAAAAAACAAAAAAAACAACCCGCTGACACTGATTCTCACCATTATTTCAGACATTTCAGTTCCAAAACGTTTCTTTGAGCCATCAAAGCGGTTCGCTAAAACATCCCTCGTGCGCCATTTCCCACCTTGGTGATCCTCTTGTAGGTCTCGGTGTGGCTGGCGGTCTCGAAGGGGGGGTTGCCAACCAAACACTCGTAGCAGAGGACCCCGATGCACCACAGGTCCACCTTCTCATCGTGAGTGTGGCCCTCGATCATCTCCGGGGGCAGGTAGTCCAAGGTCCCGCACATGGTGCGTCGCCTTCAGGGACACAACAGAAAGAGTGCGACTTGAGAAGGAGCAGGACAACACCAGAGCCTGTCACGGCTTAGAGTTTGATCTGTGAAAGTCTTATTACTGCACTTCTGCTGTGACAGCACCATTTCCCCCCTGGGATGAATAAAGTACATCCTGTCACTTTACTCGTACACAAACCACAAAATATGGCAACTGGGCAATACGTTCACCAGCACCCTAATGTCCAGCAGTTCTGGACAGACTGTTTGTGTCATCGAACACGTTTTGAGACACATTGCAGGCCTGTCGGACATGCTGCTGGCCAGGGAGCGCGGTCGTCTCACCTCAGTGATGGCGCGTGAACCGACCAGCCGAAGTCGGCGATCTTCAGCTCGCCGCGGTAGCCGAGGAGGAGATTCTCGGGCTTGATGTCCCGGTGGATCACCTTCTTCTCGTGGCAGTACATCAGAGCGTCCGATATCTCCTCCATGTACTGCGACGCCAAACACACTCGGGTGAATTTGGTGAAATGACCTCACTGTATGCACGACTGCAGTAAAAAGTTCAGTTACAGTATCTGTTTGTATGTCTGTCTGTCTATCTGTATATCTGTTATGTTGTCCAACGTGCAGTTCTGTTTTTTTCCCCCTTACCATCGCATGCCGAAAGATGCAAAATATCTGAATGAACCATTAGAAGTATTTTCAACTTCAAATACAAAGCTTCAATGAAAGAACGATACATAAGGATTTGATTGCAGAGCTTCACCGCTGAATGGTTACACTGCTCATGACGATCAGTGAAGTTCAGAGGAGATTCATACATGGCCCACACTCAATATATCAGGTTTGTATTAAAAGATGGTGAATCTACCAACAGTTAGCTACTTATTCAACCCATTTCACCCCTGTGCAAAGCGGCCAGCGAACCTTGGCTTGGCTCATGACCCCAAACTACAGTGACCTGTTCCAACCCTCAACATCATGGCAGAACAATCAATACAGTAGACATACAGCCAGATGCATAGTGGACTCAGTTACCGTGGCAGTGCGCTGGTCATCGAATCGTGTGCACTTCTGCAGCTCCTTGTACAGCTCGCCGCGCGGCGCAAACTCTAGGATCAGGTAGACTCGCGTGCGGTCGTGGAAGTAGTTGTAGAAGCGAAGGATGTTGGGGTGCCTAAAGAGACGGCGGAATGGCAGAATTGCTGGTTCTGAAACTGCTGCTAGGCACACTGGTGCAGCTTTAAGTTAACGGAGAAGATAGATGTTCCACAAAGTCTAACAAAATGCTGCGGTGCTTTCTGATGTGGCTTGTAAATCAGACTGCATCATGGGATTTTTTTGTTGGCAGTACACCATATTGAGAGGACCTGTAGGAGTTGTGTTACTGTAAACTCTTAAAATCCACGTAAAGGCACCGTAACCTAGGTGAACGAAAACTTTGTTTTGCCACAACTCAAACACAGCAATGTCTCCCCAAAATGACAATCATTTCACAATTATATACTAAACAATGAATGCAACAAAAGAAAATGCTCCCATGCTTCCAAAATGGAGAGGTCCTGATGTACAAGCCTCATAAGAACAAATGAAACTAGACGAGTGCACCGTGTGTCGATACAACATTTCTCTGGAAGGCCATATTAACATATTAACCAAGTAACAACATTTTTGTGTAATAACATCAAATACTGCAACATAACACTGGACATATTTCATTACAACCAACCTGAGGTGGGCCTGAATTTCGATCTCTCTCCTCAGCTGGTGTTCAACGCCCTCCTTCTCCATTTGGGACTTGAACAGAACTTTCAGCGCGATCACTGCGTTCAGCTTCTTCTCTCGTGCAAGGTAGACATTTCCAAACTTGCCCTTGCCCAGAGGTCGACCGATGTCAAAGTCCTTGATGCTGACAAGAAGAGTTGAAATATGCATTACAAAACCAAAACAACAAAATGTGAGCAAGGGATTAGTTTGTTTGGTCATTAATCTTGGAATTGTATCATGTCATTATGGGTAGACATTGTTGTGTTCTGCCACTGCATTCATCTCGTGAGATTGGGACCACCTTCATCATCCTGGGTTATGGTTCATTTATGTTGATTTAGGATTTTACATTACATTACAACAACTCTCTCTCTCTCTTGAGCCCTCTCAATATGGCAGAGTATCAACAACAACTCACATGATACATTCTGATGTACATGCCCTATACAACAACTATGAATTCCTACCTTAGGGGAGCCGCAGAGGATGAGCTAACATGCGCTCTTCCTGGTCCTTGAACAAAAGAAAAGAAAACAAGGAACTCGTTTGGATCTTCATCAGAGCACATCTTTCTTTTTATATAAACGACATTAGAGGGTGTCCAAGCGTACCCATGACTGCAGAGGTCTCTGGCCGTGGATTCACTTGAACACGCTGTGGCCCAACAGATGCACTCAGGGCTGAGAACTGATATTTGGAAACAGACACCATTATTGATTCATATACTATCAAATTAAATGCGTAAATTGTTAATATGAGTGAATGAATATGCGTTCAATCCGCGTGTTGTCCAGCGTCACAGGAACCTACTTGTCTTTGGAAGGCTTTGGGATCCTCGTTTTCCTTGTTCTAGAAAAACAGCACACGGTGACAGATTTTAGTTAAAGTTCATGGATCACTTATCATAACTTAATTCGACACAGAAAGAGAAAACAAAGGTCAGTGAGTCGTCCAACACTGCCCATGGTGGTAAATATGAATCAAGACATATGAACAAGAAGTCTGGCTCACAGCCGATAGCTGTCCAGGTAACGTTAGCTTCAAATTTACCGGATGATCATCTGCAGTGGACAACATCGTTTACCGAAATGAAGTAATTTATCCGCACAGTTTTGATTTTCAAGCAATGTCAGGCAAAAGTAATAAATAAAAATGTTAAAAGACCTTCAGGCTAAGCTAAGCTAATCACAATCATCATAGAGATAAAACGTGGGGGGGAATAGTGAATAAAACGACAATTCTAAACGGAAGAGAAACTGATGAAACTGAGAAATGTACATTCTCAATCTATAGTATAATCTATGAAATAAAGTTGTTACCTTCAACATTTTGAAGAATAATAAACCAGTGTTGTCGGAGCACAGCCTGAACTATGTTCGTATTTTGAACATCCACCGCCGCCAACGTTTCAAAAAACCTACCGGGCTCCTGATTGGTGGGCTCCGGGCGCTGTACGGAGGCTGCTCATTGGTCAGCATAGGAGTAGTCGTCGGAACTTGTCATTGCTGCATACTACCGTCAGTCTGACCTTTGTACCGCCTTTTATTTTAGGCCATATTATTCATCAAAATCGGCATGAACATTTTCGACCTTTTCTCTTTGGAACTGAGATAAATCATGAATGAAACAGTAGTCTATCTGTTTAGTGTGTCGCTTTCATGTAACAATGTTAAACAATATTAATGTTTTTGGTTTGTCTTAAAAAAAGACAAACAAAAACGTATTTATTTATTTATTATTTGTTTGAGGTTTCATACAACCACCATAAATATATACAAAATGACTACTCTGTATTTATTATTAAATGAATGGGGTTAGTTTATTCAAAATAGGAAAACGACTTTGGACAATTTTGCTTTCATTATTTATTTGTTGATATTTAAACTAAAAACAACTATAATTGTTACAGTAATGATAAGATGATACACTAATGTACTTAACTTAATGAAACAGATCTTCAAAATCTTAAATATTCCCATCTCATAGTCAGCATGTTTTCAATATGCCCAGGCATAGGCACAGATAGAAAAAAATAGAAAATTAAAACAATAATGGACCTCATCATCGGTCATGTAACCATGTTTTTTGTGATCACTGGAGCTCAAGCTTTGGTTGTTTACAAATGGTAAAAGCCAAACAGGTGGATCACTACAAACAGTAAGTCCTCTTGTCGACATCTGCTAGTTGTGGCTTCATCTAGTAGCAGCTTCCTGTCTGCATGTTGTGACTGTAAGGAAACATAGAGACCGTGTAGATACAATGGAGTTAAGGCTAAAGAGACAAGCACATGGCCAATTTGCCGAGCAGAGTACACAACAAAGTCATATACTAGTCGGAATTTATTTGAACCGAACAGTTGGTGAACACTAGCATACAGTGTGGCAGCAGGGCAGCCAATGAGCGCTGCAGTCTGGGAATGGGATCGTTCCCATCCTGCCTCTTATGGCCGTCCTCTTCCTCGTTCCCCGCTGCCGCCTCCCCGCTGTCCCTCTCCTCCTCCTCCTGGTCGCTGCCCTCCCCCTCCACCCGCGGCGGGGCCTGCTTAGGCTGGAAGAACACCTCCAGGAACTCCAACTTGCGCAGCTGACGGATCATCCTGCAGCTGCGCAGGACCTGCATCTCGCTGAGCGTGCACGCCCACAGGCACAGGCTGTGGAGGTCCTTGAGGCGGCTGGCGCACAGCAGGCCCGGCCCCACCTCCTTACCGCCCAGGCTCAGCTCCTCCAGCCCCAGCCAGCCGGAGCCCAGGCCCAGCGATGCCATCTGTAGCTGGTAGCCCTGCCTGCCGGTTATGCCTATCTCTAAAAACTTGAGCTTCGACAGCCCCTCCATGCCCGTTCCAGAGTGCTTGGCGGCGCAGCTCCGCAGGCCGTTGGCCGTCACGCGGAAAGTGTCACGCAACTCCAGGCGGCTGAGCCTCTCCCAGGACGTCAGGCTCTGGAGGTGCTGGTCAGTGAAGGACGGCACGTTGTTGAGGACCAACCGCTCGATGCTTATCCCCAACAAGGTGCCTGTTCGTTTCCCGGCCTTGCTCTGCACTGGTTGCTGGGCGACCACATTGGATGGCGCGCCACCATGTTCCGTGGGGCCACCGGACTCACTAGCATTGGTCTGGTTGAAAAAGGTAGGGGGCAGCTCGCAGCCACGCAGCTCCAGCACCTGCAATGTTGGCGGGAGGAGACGGCAGCTGGGCAAGCCTCTAAGGTCTGTGTGCAGCAGGTAGAGTTTGCGCAGACGGGGGCACTTGACTGTCAAAGCTTTGAGCCAGGACTCTGATAAAAAGACGCCTCCCCTTGCCGAAAGCAGCAAGCCACGCAACCGCAGGCACCTCAGTCCACAGCCGAGGTACTGCCGTAGAAGAACCCACAGGATGCGGGATGTCACCTGACCAACAAAGATAACAGATAGAGTGAAGAATGACAATGTACCAGTAGGGAGGGAAAAAAAACATTACTTGAACTTTTGACAAATAATTCCTTCATGTTGCCTGTAAATGAGTGGTTAATAAGATCATGGATAATTATGAACTATTGATTGGCATCAAATTTATAACCCATACATCTCTGTGAACAATTTGTGATTTGTTAATTCGTCTCGCGTATGTTTTTGGTAGAACAAGCAAAAAGTCAAAAACACTGTCAGTCAAATCAAACGTTGCCTTCGTACCCCTTTCCAGGCAGTGAGATCAACAAGTCTCCACAATCTCTGGTCTTTCACAAGACGTTTCCACCTTTTACACACCCTGAAAAAAAGTCACGAAATGTATAATCAAATGACAACATAGGGGGTTACTGTGTTTAAATACGATGGATAACAAGCAGACAGGTACGTCCAGAAACAATGATTACAGCCCACTTTACCTTCCTGCTCTGACCAGCTCTCGCACACCTAAATATGATAAAATATCAATTAAAATATTCTCGGGGAAGTAATCCAGGTTCCAGACTCTAAAATCTTCCATTTTGTAAACAAAACCCTTGTACACGGAAGAAATATCCCGACGCACCGCCGTTGCGTGCAAGTCACAAACCCTGAAGAAAGACTTGTCAACGCGACAACAGTACCTAGTCTGTAAATGTACTCACAGATAACATTGTATCCCCAAATATACCACGCTAATGAAAACCCTACACTTTAAAATCTGCCGTGTCCTTCCACTGGCACCTGACATTATCACGTTTAATCGTTCCCAATAGCTGTTTGTTGAACATCTGCAGCAACAGCGCCACCTCCGGATGGATTTCTACTAGGGAAGGAAGAACCCAGCGCGCATGCGTGGTTTATCGGACAAGATGGCGACGAGCAATGGTGGAGGGATGGAGGTGGACGGCGCCGGTATGTGCCTATTAATACCCCCTCAGGGGCTTACACCTATTCATGTTCTAGCCAATCTGATGTTTAATATTCCTTCGCATGTTTAGCAGTTCGCGTTAATTTATCCTACATCAGAGATCCGTGCAATAAGCGCGCTAACACACACACACCACCCTGTGAGCTAGCATAAATTCATAACTGTCAACAAAGTCATCAGTCACCGGCTGAGTCTCAGTGGAGTATTCATTTAAGGATATCTTACAAGGCAGCGCTAATGATCATGATCGGAAAAACAACTCGTATACATTATAACCACTAGCACATTCTCATCTAACCACTTTGTAAAGTCACCAACTTGTCAGAATAGGAACAAGGGCGGTTATGTCAAGTTTTGGTGATCATCATCTTTTCTCTGTGTGGATGCAGCCAGCCCCAGCGTCATGGCATCTGGGGTCACCGGTAGCGTGTCTGTTGCCTTGCATCCTCTCGTCATCCTCAATATATCAGATCATTGGATACGGATTCGCTCACAGGAGGGGCGGCCAATGCAGGGTACTGTATAATGCACTATTCCCCACGTCACTGAATAAGAGCCCATGAGCAGTAAGATGTGATGTTAGTATGACAAACCACAAGCAGTGGTTTGTGGTTTGTACCTTGAATCCTATTGATTGAACATAATTCAAAGTCATGTTTGGTAACCAAGTGTATGATTTGTTGCAGTGATTGGAGCCCTGATTGGCAAACAGGAAGGTAGAAACATTGAGGTGATGAACTCCTTCGAGCTGCTGTCCCACACCGTAGACGAGCGAGCACATATTGACAAAGAGTATTACTACACCAAGGAAGAACAATGTGAGTGGAATACAACTGTACTGTGCGTCAGGCATCCAGGCCGCGTCTCTTCTGGCTTTACTTCAGCCTAATTTATTATCCATGTGTCCTCTTGGTTATCTTCTCGTCACATTTTCCTCTGCATTAGACTTGCAGCTCATTTCTCAGTGTGTTGTTCTTTATGCAATTTCCCTCAGGGATCATTAAAGTATTTCTGTCTGTCTGTCTGTCTGTCTGTCTGTCTGTTTACCATCCCTCTGCCCATACACACATATATTCTTATGAATACATTGCCACGAGTTTTGCTTGAAATAATATAATATTACCATTGCAATATTCTCTCATATCTTCCTCAGTCAAACAGGTTTTCAAAGAGATGGAGTTCCTGGGCTGGTACACCACAGGAGGTCCGCCAGACCAATCAGACATCCATATTCATAAGCAGGTATGCTGAGCAGAGGAGCAAACAAATTGGGTTGAACCTTATAATAGGTGACCTGATAATAACACTGTTTTCACTAATCTGACCGCTGCTCTTTCCCATGTGGCAGGTGTGTGAGATCATCGAGAGTCCTCTATTCCTGAAACTCAACCCGTTGACCAAACACACAGATGTGAGTCCAGTGTCCCGTTCTCTCCCCAGAGCCTTCGTGCAACAGCGTTATGTATCACAGTGCACACGTACATTGCCTTTTTTTGTCTTTTTTTTTGCAGCTTCCTGTTACTGTTTTTGAGTCTGTGATCGACATAATCAACGGCGAGGTAAGGACTTCTTCTCTGTTAGGGAATGCAGCTCTGCTGGTCGCTGTATGAAGCTAGATATGTGTTAACTGTTAAGTGTGTGTGGGTGTGGGTGGGTGTGTGTGTGTGTGTGCGCGTGTGTGTGTGCGTGTGTGCGTGTGTGTGTGTGCGTGTGTGTGTGTGCGTGGGGGGGGGGGGGGGGGGGGGGAGGGGGGGGGGGGGGGGGGGGCGGGGGCGTGGGTGTGGGGGGGGGGGGGGGGGGGGGGGGGGGGGGGTGTGATGGGCCTGCGCTTTGATCAGGGAGTCATCTTGCTGCAGCCCATAGTCCCTAATCACCTCTGGTCCCCTGGGGGCCCTCTGTGGCTGATTCCAACGTTGTGCTGCAGTAGGCTATCGAATATT
>OMKI01003040.1:28124-41506 GCA_900302315.1 Phycis blennoides
CTTCAGGAAAAAAAAAAAAAAAACCCGCCAGCAACTCTAGAGACATTAAAACGGTGAGATGAACCGACAACCGCTTCCTTTGTTTGCTTTGAGATGCTATAAACCTGCCCGTTAACACCAGGTGCCTAATGAGCATCCTCGTAATCCATTAACAACATCCTGTCTGGGGCCGTAGGCGGCTGCGTGAAAACGCGACGCTTAATGATGCACTCAGGCTGTTCACCTGAACTGTGGGTTACTCCACTATTCCCATGCAGGCCAGGTGAGTAACAACATTGATAACAAGATCCACCGTTTTGAAAATCAGGCAAGTGGTGCTGTTTACCGAGACCAGAACAAGGCAGTGCAGCCCTAGTGGACGTCCAGATGCAGAAGAGGGCCAGCCCGTGTGCCTTAAGTGCTGGTTTTGCAGTAGTGCGAGTAACTCTTCTACCTGCACAAACAGCACTTTTGACACCCAGGAGCGACTCGATGCGTCGACGATGCTCCGACAGTACAGCTGATGTACAGGACGTCGACGCATGTTGATCGACGTGTGGTATGATGATGGGGGGGGGGGGAGCTGAAAGCCATCCGGGTCCAATCGAGGCCTTGCGTGTCAGCGTTTGAGATAAGTGCTTACACTGCGGTAGGCCAGGTATCAATACTACCTGCACTATAAGCACTTTAGCAAACACGACACAAACACTAGACTGAGGATGACCACTCAGCCACGTCGAGACTCAGGACGGCATGGACTAAAGATTATGAGCAACGCTACGTCTCCAGGCAAGAGCTCACCAGCGCAGTGGCCAGGCGCAGGATGGAGAGCAGGGTGCGGGCGGAGGTGAAGGTGGTGTCCTTGCTGACCCGCGCCTCCTTCCTCATCTCCACGTAGGCGGCGGTGATGTACTCGGCCAGGTCCTGCGGCACCACGGGCTGCCGGGTCTGGCACCGGGCAACGTAGCGCCTGGGGGGGAGAAACAACACAGGGTGGTGAGGGAGTGGAGGGACCCCGACACCAAACACTAAAGGGGGGAACGAAGTAACCTGTGACCTGTTCCTGGAGACTCGAGCCAACAGACCTACAGTTATCATTTGTATTTGCCGGTACATAGACGCAGCCTTCATTACAGTACCAAGAAATAAAACGTGCAAAGCATCCAGTCCAGCGCAACTTAAAAGGATTTGGCCCGTTTGTCAAGACCCCCTGTTAAGTGTACTTGCGCCTCCGTCTCCATGTATGTGAGCATGTGCAGCGTCATGTTAACAACAGAAACTTGTACTTGTTCATTTGTGGGCCCTGTTAGAGAAAACCACCATGCCAGCGCAGTTCATACACCCTTACCTGGGTTGGACAAACCAAGAAACAGCCACAAGCTCAACTAAAAACACTGATTTACATCTGGACACAGACAGCGTGAGCCATTCACAACAGCGGTCTCAAACCAGCCAAATCCTGATCCAAATAAAACAATTACCACATGCGAGTGAGTCATCATTCCCCGCCCCCCCCCCCACCATCTCCGCTGACGTTCCAACCAAACCACCCGTCAATCAATCCCACGCAGCGTTCGCCGCCGGCCGCCAACACACACCTCATGAGCTTCATGTCGATGGGGGTGAAGTGGGTGGGCGGCTGGCGGCAGTGCTGGTGCACGTAGGTGATGTGCTGGGCGAGCCGCAGGTCCGCCTCGGCGTCGGGCTTGTCCTGGATCAGCCACAGCAGGTCGAACCGGGACAGCAGCGCGGCGGGCAGCTGGATGTTCTGCTCCAGGCTCTTGCGGGGGTTGTAGCGGCCGTAGGCAGGGTTCGCCGCCGCCAGGATGGAGCAGCGGGCGTTCAGCGAGGTCATGATGCCCGCCTGGACGGGGGGGGGGGGGGGGGGGGGGGGGGGGGGGGGGGGGGGGGGGGGGGGGGGGGGGGGGGGGGGGGGGGGGGGGGGGGGGGGGGGGGGGGGGGGGGGGGGGGGGGCGAGAGGTCAAAAGGTGAACTTCTACAATGAAGAGTAGGCTTTTGTATACGGGCTATTGTGGGGATACTGAAGAAAATACACATTTTTTCCCCATTTAATCTATTCATTTTTTTTTTAATACACAACTTTTCGAATACCGTTTGGTACTTTCTACTGTAATACCCAAATTTCCAAAATTGGATTTACAATACTTGGCTTTTCTTTCAAAGCGAGTACCAGTACATTCAGATAAATGAGCAGCCGGGGTTGGGCCCCGAGGATGCCTACAGGTCGACCACTAGACCGTCAATCCCCATTTCACAACAGTCGACAGAGCACGCGCTGGGTCGCCCCGGTTGGCTCACAGAAAAGACCGCGCACGGTTACCTTGGCGATGGAGATGGTCTGCTGCTCCATCACCTCGTGGATGGCCGTGCGGTCGGCGTCCGCCATTTTGTCGAACTCGTCGATGCAGCACACGCCCAGGTCGGCCAGCACCAGGGCGCCCCCTTCCAGGGTCATCTCCCCGGTCAGGGGGTCCTTCATGACGGCCGCCGTCAGCCCCACGCCGGAGGAGCCACGGCCCGTGGTGTACTGGCCTGAGGGAGACACGGAGGCTACAGTCAGCAAATGACTCGTGTGGTGCTTCACGCAGAGAAAACTGGGTGAGGCAGTGATGGGAGAGGCAGTGATGGGAGAGGCCATGATTTAATACACAATGTCGAATTGGACCGGAATCAAATTACATTACAGAAAAACTCAAAAAAAAAATTTGTTTGACGAACAATGGGAAACCTACTGCGAGGAGCCAGGCGGTCGATGTAACACAGCAGCTGAGACTTTGCCACGCCGGGATCGCCCATCAGACAGATGTTGATGGTTCCTGGGCACAATTTAAATAAGAACCCTTAGAAATATGATCAGGCAGTGCATTACCCAGACATAACATGCCATCCAGATTGTCATGGTGCACGGACATACAGTGAGTGCACTCAATACATTACCTTGAGCCACTTGCTAGTTTCAAATAATTTACGTAGATATGCCATGTTCTACCTTTGTGTGTTATAATACAATTTATTTTTTTATCACTTACATTTTTCTCTCCACCGTTGGGGCATAACATTTGTAACTGACTACATCTGTCCCAGCATTAAAGCAGAATGATTAGTTTCCCTTTTGGAGATGGTGTCCTGTTATGGGACGTTACCTCTGATCTTCATGCCTTTGGGGGCCTGCTGCACGCCCCCCACCAGCAGCAGGAGCAGGGCCTTCTTGACGTCCTCGTGGCCGTAGATCTCCGGGGCGATGGAGCCCGACAGCTTCTCATAAAACCCATCGGCTGCAATACACGGCAAATATCAAACATTAAAGGGGTTCAACATGTTGGACATCTAGTCCGGCGTCAGGAGACCAAGTGGTGTGAACAAATGTTCATTAGATGCCCAGTTACCCAATTTCCCTTAGGGGATTAATAAGAATTATCTAATCTAATTGACTCCAGCAGAATTACACACTAATCAACAGGGAAAACCATCAAAACCCACCTAAACCAAGGCCATCAAGACACAAATGCCCGTCTGGGACCAATAAAGCCCATACCAGTGATCTCACGCATCTCTTCCTCGGTCACATCGCCAGACCCCAGCTCGTCATCCTCCGTTTTGTTCATGAGCGTGATGCTGTGTGCCTCCATGTACGTCTCTGACAGAAGACCCTGGTAGACAGGAGGACAATACGGTCACACAACCACTTTAAAACAAGACGAGTATGAAGACAGATGGGCCTACCTAGTGGCCTTAACCAACTGGCAAGATGAGCCATCAAGCATACATCTGGACAGACTCACGAGTGGTGACACCATGGCGTTCATTTTGAAATGCCAACCTGGTGGCGTAACGAGGGGTTCTTCCCCGTGTACAATTCCTCCCTTCAGCAGTACAGCGACCGAAAGATCCTTCAACCCCACCTCCCCAAGCAACCAGTTCTGCTCAACGGGACACCACGCGTACCTGGACGGCCTGTTTGAAGCCAGTGCGCAGCAGGGGCAAGAAGACCCCGGTGATGGCTACATGGTCGCCAGGCTGGGTCACACGCGTGTTCTCGCCGCGAGCGTACACCGCCATGCTCCTGGGGATGTTCCCCACAGGCACCTGATCGCTCTGCGCCCACACAGGAGAGAGAGATAGGGCGATAAGTCGTGCTGCATAGAGACCCATAGACCATAACCATTTGTTACCTTTATTGCGCTCTCAATATTTGACAGTCTTTATTATTCCAATGATTTTATTGTCGTGCAATTCTGCTGCCGTGACACCCAAATATCCCATTTAGGAATAATAGTTATTATTTTCAATTTCCACGCACAAGCACAGCCAAGCACAGCCAACAGATCAAGTATCAGGCAGGTTCCCTTCGGCTGGGAGTGGGCAGCCCTAGCCACTGCACCGCCCCGCCTCTATAGCAACGGGGCACGACCGAGAACCGCGAAGGTCCTTACGTGTTCCTGGATGCGAAGCTCCTGGAACTTGACGAACTTTGAGCCTCTGGTCTGCAGGTAGAGGCGGCCGCCGGACTTGTTGGTGACGCACTCCTGGCTGGGGCACATGATGAGGGGCATGAAGGACGGGGACTGGATCTGGAGGAAGACAGCGGGGTTGTCAGGGATACGGGTCGCCATGGGCGCGTGGATTGCACGCGTCGACTCGACATCCGCACCGGAGGGTGAATTTGGGTCTTGGCGCACTGAAATTTGAGTGGCACTACTAGGGCATGTCAACATTAATGGAGAGATGCTGAAATTAAATTTAGCCACTTTGTTTAAAAAAAACAGTGCACGGGTCCCTGGGTGGCAGTATGGTAGTGATAATCTAGTCGAGCGGCCATGACGCGTCCTAATGGAAACCATTTAAACCCGGCTTACTGGCTGATACGTCTCGGCGCCGCACTGGTCACAGGTGTAGGTAGCAACAGCCATCATGGGCTTGACCTCGGTGGCACGGGTCACGATGCCTCGCACTGACACAAGATGGCCGATGCTGTCGGCGCGCACGTCACGGACCACCTTGGGTTTGGACGTCCCGGGGGTCTTGAAGTACACCTCGCTGTGGACAGAAAAACGAGTGGTTTCAAGTCATGTTAAAAAAGATCCACCCACCACATGTGGTGGGTGGATCCCACCACGTGTGATGTCACTAGAGGACAGAATTGACTTCATTGGATCATGGATCGTTAACTCACAATCTCCTCATTAGCTCGGCGGGGTACTGGTTGCGAGCGTCTCTGGTGTCTGCAGGGTCGCGACCCCTCTGTTCCATCATCAACCTGTGTTCGATGTACACGTCCAGCGAGTCTTTGGCAACGATCTGAGGGAAACCAAGTGAGATCAGTGGACAGTTTGGATTGTGCTCCAAGTCTTTTTAGAAAATACTACACTGTAGAGTCACTGAACTTGATTTAATAGTCTTATAAAACAAGCCAATCCAAACTAATGCCTGCTACCGCACATTGTCATGGAAATTGGCGTGGACGTGTGTTTTTGTAACAAACAAGTCATAACTTCAATACAATCAAATACAATCTGTTTGAATCCCTAATTGGATGATGGTTAAATGTTGACATCTTGTACAACACCATTCAGCCACGATGACTTCAAAAACGACATTTTGCAAATACTTGGATGTTAGGCCATGGACAAAATATTGCCCGCTGGTAAATTTCTTGTTAGCAAGACAATTTATTGAAATGTGGTTTTCAGACATTCATGGCCAAAGAAACATCCAGTGAATTCAAATTAATGTTGTTGGTGCAGCAGGTAGGGGATCCTGCTCAAGGAAGTCCACAAACCTACTGTCATCACTTACATCTCTCTCCCTGTACTCTGGCAGCAGCTCGTGGATGCTGTCTGCGAACAAGCCGGTGTAGCGCTTGGCGTTCTCACAGATGCTCTCGACCAGTTCTGGGTCCTCCATGGCCACGTCGTCCAGGTCCACGTGCAGCGCCACCTGCTCCCGGTGGGCCAGCGCCACCTGTACACAACCACAGAGGTATCATTACAGGCCGGGCCTGGTCAAGCTTAGTAACTGCCATGCAACGGCAGAGTTTTTACTGCCTTGCATAAATTATCCAACTATGGAGGTTTCTATAATAATTTGTGTTTCTCACAGAGAGAAACCAGTCTGAACCTACAGAGAGATCAATGTATATTCTTCTTTGTGCTATTTGACAAAATTACAAAAAGCACATTTAACTTTAAAGCTTTTAATATCCATGATAATATCAATGTATGGCCTCATTTTTAGTGAGGCTAGACATTACACACTACAATAAATGCAATCCATTGCCAATAAATTAAGGCATCAAATGTAAAGAAAACAAAAGACAAGTGGCAGCCATTACAATGCAGTTTTCCTGCATCTTCTAGCCACATTACGGAAACTTACTTTCCGTTTCGTTACAAAACAAAAACTTTAAACATTGCACTAATTTCACTGGGTTTTTAATACTCACAAGCTGGGCTCCATATTTAAACACCTTCTTGCCATTGTCATCCTCGGAATAAAATTCCTGCAGGAACTTCTTGCATTTCTCTGCCAAAAAATAAAATAAAACACAAAAACACAATTAACCCCCACTGGAATCCACTGGACCTAATTTATCCTAAATTGCCACCAACTAATATTTTAGTTATCGCATAAAAAAGGCCATTGCAAAACGTCGGATGCTTAAAGAAATGTTGGCTCAACAACAACACCAGCAGCGGGCCTGCAGACTGAAGCGCTCATTTGCTGTCCCGCGTCGACCCCCTTTGTTGGGCAACACGGCACAGTGTAATACCGATGAGTCACCGTTGTTTAATGTATAAGTACTTGCGCTTGTGAAGCGTGTTAGGGTGGTTATCGGAGTAAAAAAAAAAAATCGGCGTCCGATTGGAAATCATTACGAAAAAAAACAACCAAAACGGATACGGAGTGTAAACACAACAGACGATGCACTCAGTTCAGTGTCCATTTTTAGAAAAGCAAAAATATACCTACTTATCGTAAACATAATAAGTCCCAATATTCATAATACATTGAAAACATTCAATAATTAATCTGCAGATAAATAAAAGCCGACCGTACCTGGACAAGAGCCAAACGTCTACATGTTGAGTAAATGTTTTTCTCGGGGATGTTATTGTAAACAAAGCAGCACATGGCTCTGGGCCTGGTCACCCAGAAACCCTTCCAAGATCCCTGCGCCGATAAACTAGTCCCCTTAAAAACTTCTAAAAATAGCAGAAACCCGCCTTTATACTCATGCAACCGGTATTCCGTTTATTCCTAAAATTGTGGGGTCTAATCTTGTAACGAGGTCCAGTTGAAAGCGGCCGTAATACCCGATACATAACGAAACAAGACCAATACCCCTGGATGTGGACGAAAACATCGTAATGGCAGCCAGCCAGCCTCTGTGTGCTAACGCTAGCTTACAGTAAACACGAAGCTACGGCTAGGTAGCTGGGGCGCAACGGGAAAATACACATTAAGCGAAGGCTGGGTAGCAATGCTTGGCCTTTAATGATGTTGTGCATCTTTTGTGACAGTTAACGGGAATCTGACGCTTGGCTGAACTTAAAAAAATAAACCATACTTCCTTCGCTTTAGGGACAATAACCAGGAAGCTAAAGCTAGGCGGCTAGGCTAAAGAGGAAGCTAGAGCTAAGCGTCTAGGACAGTAAACATGGAAGTTCCAGCCAAAAGAACACAACCCATGAAAACGCATTAGGGTTATATTTTATGAAGTGCGTGTGCACTTTATAACGTCTGCATGCAATCGACGGCCCCGTGTGGACATGATAAACGTCTTTATAATGCTCTTTAAAAGGCTTCGGACCACGTGCTACCGACTGGCGCGCGGTCCTTTGTTTCCCGGACTCATCCGGGTCACCAGAACCCGACAATAGGCGAACCCATGACTTAACTGGACCAAACTTGGTCAACTCATCTTCAAAATAATACTGTACGATATAGTGGTCAGCGATATCAATACCGTTCAATAGCAATGGTAAATTGACAACTTCAACGGTAACGATGTGGTGTATTTAACGATAAAGGCAATAAAACAAGACATTGCCTTGACCAAGACATTTCATGCATTAAAAGTGTCAACCAGAGTGTAATGCGTCCTATCGCGGTGGTTTGTGAAGTAGGTTCTGGGTTACATTTAAACGCGTTGACGATAAGGACGATTCCAGCAAACTTTTTCGAGTTCCAGCAACTTGTTGCAGCCGTGAATCAGTCTGTTCAATGAAAACGTCACATTACCTTTTTCCGCGGAATAATCCTTCGGAGCCATGATAACGGGTCCAAACAGAAACCTGACGGCAAAATGTGAATAAGCAACGAACTCGCTTGCCAAATTAAAAAAATATCCTTTATAAGCGTAAGGGACTATTATTCATTCACTTGGTCCTCCTCGGCAAATCTACTCTCGTTGCAAAAACTGGCGCGAGTCTGACGTCTTAGCGCACCAATCAGAACGCGCGCTGGGACTTCTGGAGGCGTGCCTTCACTATGGCGCGAAAGTGGCGGCCGTAGCCCCGTCACGTGAGTCAAATACGTCATGTGATATGGCGCGAAAGTCAGCAATTTGCTGAATTAGTTCCGAGTGCATTCATATCCTGGTCAAAAGGTTATGAACTACTATAATCACCGTTTTTTTGTGCAGCGTCGACCATAAACATATTTTGAATATCATACAAGGTTGCTTCAAAGTGAGATTTAATCCAAACTGTGAATATTACTTCAAAAGACAACAAAAGCAGATTAACATGCACAATAAATCACTGCCACTGAGACAGTCCTAAATTAATAAGGCACAACATAGTGCAAATTCAACCACAAACCAAACAAAAACTGCATGTTCCCCCTGAAAACTGAAGAACAATACATATCACAGGGGAAAACTCACAACCAGGGCACAAATGAATAAAGAATTGACCTAAACCTGCCAACTTCATTGTCAGAAACTACAGAAATATCTAACCACTTCAACAATGATGCAAATCTAACTGAAACCAACCGTGGGCATTTGTAATTTTTCACATTTGTACCATGTCCAATTTTATAGTCCAAATGTATGCTAATCACTTAAAACTGAGAAACTGATAGGGTTATTCTAAACTGAGAGCCGGGGTGATTGGTGGACCTCAGTCAAACAGATCCTCAAGGACACTGGCTGAGGCATGGTGGGTGGAAGGCTGGAGAGAGACAGGGAAGATGTAGAGAAGGACAGGTCAACATCTTCCTGAAAAAGCAAGACTATCCTATTTAATAGAACCATTGTGATTTGGACAGCTTTCCTTCTATTGCATCATGGTGGAGTTCTTCCATCTCACCAGGGTGTAGCCAGAGTCTGACTGCGAGCCACTATCAAAGTCCTCAATCTGAGGCTCCTCCTCAGACTCTGCACGGTCCTCCTCTATCAGAGACAGCCTGCAGACACGCAGCACACATCAGGGGATGTCTGCCTGGGAAGCTTTAGAAGATAATATTTTTTAAATAGTATACTTTTTATACTTTTTTTTTTACATCCCAGACAGTAAAATGTATAATACAATGTACTATTATGATGACTATCATAAGCCCAAAGTGGCTTACAATGAATCCAGGTAGTCAGTACTGCTCCGGCTAACTTGCTACTGAAAGATTGCTAGTTTGAGTGCCTGGGTGTCCCTGAGCAAGACACCTAACCCAGACGGCTCCAGACGAGCTGGCCGTCGCCTTGCACGGTTGACACTGCCATCGGTGTGTGGATGTGTGTGTGTGTGTGTGAATGGGTGAATGCTAGGCAATAATTGTAAAGTGCTTTTGAGTGGCCACTGGTCAGAGCAGCACTTTATAAATGCAGTCCATTCACCATTTATATGCATCTGAATTCATTGTGAGTCTAATTGACCAAATGGTAAAACAGTAGTCATATTTGTATGGCGCCAGTGTGTGGTGCTGCGTACAAAGGGGAGCCCGGCACACAGTCTTAACGCCCCGGTATACTGAAAATGAAAGAGTGTGTTGGCCTAGATGAAATGGCCGCCACCACGCCGGGCTTCGCAGTGTGTGTGCGGGGCCTCACAAGTCAGTCTTGTGAATGGTTGTCTGTATGTGGTCCTCTGTGCCACGTCTCCTCTCACCGTAACCCGCGTCATTAAACAAAACCGTCCCCAACACATCCCAGTGACTATGTTGTGCCCAGCTGAGACTACCACGCTCGACAGCAGCTCAGTGGCCTGTCAGGCCAACACTGCAATTAAGATTTAGTTTTAACTAAACGGCGGGGGGTGGGGGGGGCTTTACAGGGTAAGGTGTGATTCCAGGTCAGGCGATGACAGCTGCTGGGGGACGCGGCCGGACAGGCTGGATGAGGACGCCTCGCGACGCACGGCCCTCACTTTACGCATCGGAGGCCTGCTGGGACACACAGAGCGCACAGCTCACATTGCGGGAGCCATTTTGTGGGAGGAGCCACATGTTAACCTGGTGGGATCTTTCTGTGAGCCGTCAGCTGACCGACCCACCGTGAAACACTGACACAGACACGAGCATGAAGAAGAGCCACTGTGACAAATATAGCATTTTTTTTTTGTTTCGACAAGGAATTTGACAAAGTGATGTCTGCAACGCGTAATGGAAAAGGGATGTCCCCATCTTGTGCCACGAGCTGCACACTCCTGAGCATCTGCCTCCCGGCGTGACTCCTGACCTGCTGCAGAACTCTTCCTCAGACGGCGGTGTAGAGTAGACGTTCTCCTGCTCCTCCTGCTCCTCCTCCTCCTCCTCCAAGGCCGCGGTGGCGGGGAGCATCACGCCCAGCTCTGCCACCACCGTGGAGGTCAAGTTCGGCGTGGGCAGGTTGCTATGGATACTGCTGCCGTCCAGCCACGCCCCTCCCATGGTGCTGGACAGTGAGTCTGTTAAGAGAGTGGAGGGAGAGTGAAGTGTGTGTGCGTGTGTGTGTGTGTGTGTGTGGGGTATCACAGTATCCAGAGTTGTTTTTCTTCTTATATAATTCAGTTTCATACAGAGATACAGGCATGGGAGTGCATCACCCTCTGAGTATGTGCTCCCTCTCACCCTGCCGGTTGGTTTTCCTGCGTTTAGCCACGGAGGTGGAGGAGCTTGAGCGACGGCTGGCTCTCCTGGGTGCCATCACCACCTCCTCCTCCTCCTCCTCCTCCACCACCACCTCCTCCTCCTCCTGCCGCTGGTCATCCTCTCTGGGCCTGGCCAAGGAGCTCCCCTCCAAGGAGCGCTGGTACATTCTGACCGGCGGCCAGGAGGGGGCGACAGCGGGGCACTCTGCCTTCAGGAAGGAAGACCTGGCAGTGGGACGAAAGCGCAGGAGAACCTTTAAGGCATGGCGGGGCTGCCGGCGAGCGCCCGTGGCCCTGGTCTCCTCTGCGTCCCACACCGCCGACACGAGTCGGCCCTTGTCTTGTTGGTTTTTTTCAGGGCGATTTGGGGTGTTGAAGTCGGAGGCCGTCGGCGAGGCGACTAAACTTCGTCAAGGGGGCCTCGCACAAAGAGATTGTATTTCTTCCACCTCATGTAATCATTCACACATAGTCTCCATTATAGAAGTAGCTTTATTACGAAACCGTCTAAGCCAGAGTGGTGTGAAATGGTAGGCAATGCGGAGGTCAAGGTCATCCGGTGTCCCTTTTTGAAAGACGAATACAGACTACGGCCACCGGCTGGTCGGAAGAGTAATTTCCTCTCACGCAGGCGGCCTTCGTCAAAGCCTCCTTCTCATATATCGGCATGTTTTACACAGATGAAACTAGTGTGTAGTACAGCACAAATGTCAAATTGTGTGTGTGTGTGTGTGCGTGCCAACTCCTCACAGCTGGGTGCGGTCCTGATGGATGAGTTTGAAGCTGAACTCGCTGAGGACCTCCAGGAACGTCAGGTTGGGGAGGGGGCCCATCCCCTCAACGGCCCGGAAGGCAAAGCGGATGCCATCTCTACACACACACACACAAAAATGCACCAATACACACTGTATTACTTCATCATTTGTAGGAGGAACTAACCCACCTTCAACACAAGTGTTTATAAGGTCTGATACAGCCGGGGCAGCCAGTTAACCCCATCATCAGTATTTATCCATGCACTTAAAGGAAAACGCCACCGTTTTTCCCTACTGAACTATGCTCCTTCATGATGTTAGACCAGTTGATAAACACCTCTCTCGCCCGCGTGCGTGCACTCAATCGCTCCGGCGCGCAGCGCTACTTTGGTAGCATGTAGGTTGGCCCATTATATTCCTTAGGATCCAAAGGGGGGTGAAGTTCCGTCAATAGAACTAACGTGACCTGCATGCCGTCGCCTGCACTACCTGTAGTCGTTGGTTCTATTGACGGAAGTAACAGGGGATTACTGCGCCGACGTCGAAGTGTTCCCAGGTGTTATTCCGCCATACATTATAGTTATCCTTTTTATCCGCTTAGAAAATTGGCATGTTTCATTTTGTGTAACCATACTTTGGTCGTGTAACTACTCACGTAACCGTATTTAAATAGGGAAAACGTGGAAGTGCTTGGTCGCTTCTAACTTCACCCCCCTTTGGATCCTAAGGAATATAATGGGCCAACCTACATGCTACCAAGGTAGCGCTGCGCGCCGGAGCGATTGAGTGCACGCACGCAGGCGAGAGAGGTGTTTATCAACTGGTCTAAGATCATGAAGGAGCATAGTTCAGTAGGGAAAAACGGTGGCGTTTTCCTTTAACGTTACTAGTAATTCATCTGTAGCATAACAATAAGCATAAGCAATACCCATTTGCTCAAGTTTATTATTTTATAAATACCTATAATACCTATATCCATATGGAAGCACCCGATTAGGGATGTGTCAATCTGACAGGCAACCGATTCGTCTCCTTTGCTAACGTTACCAACTGATGACCACGTAAAAGCTAATCTAGTACCAAAGCACAAAACACGTCCTCAACAGGGAAGGCGATGGAGGCGGTGATGGGAGCGGACAGAGGGGTGTGGCGCGGGGGGGGGCGGCTCACGTGTGCAGGGAGACCAGCGGTTGGCGGATCCTCAGCAGGTCGATGCCAAAGCTCAGAGCCAGCTTCTTGGCCAAGTCTCTGATCCTTCCCAGCTCCTCCCTACTGCTGCCTGTGGACATCGCCTCCGAGAACAACTGAACACACACACACGCCGTCATATTAACATGTCATGTAGACAAGTCACAAAAACGCAGTCATATACACAGTCCCATAGACGCATTAACAATCAGATAAGACACTCACACACACACACACACACACACACACACACACACACACACACACACACACACACACACACCCCTCATTAAGTTCTTGTGTCTGCTTCCAACCAACCAAGGCAGCACAGGAAGTGAATGATGCACAGGAAATGCACACGATAAACAATTTC
>OMKI01003063.1:22731-32913 GCA_900302315.1 Phycis blennoides
CATATAAACACCCACCCACACACATAGACACACACACACACACACACACATACACACTCATTCACACACACACACAAACACACACACGCACACACACACACACACACACACACACACACACACACACACACACACACACACACACACACACATATATACTGTCTATGTCTATATATATACTGTGTATATATATATTTTTTATAAATGTATTTATTTTTGTATCATAGACAAAATAGATGACTAGAATTAGTTTGCCAATAATAGAGTGGATACTATTTTATTATTATTCGGATATTCTGTATATATATAAATATATCAAAATGGCACGGGATGCAAAAAAAAGCTCAGTGAAGACTTACTCTTTACATGGACCCTGATCAAACATGCTGTACTTTATATTATTACTCTATCAGCTGTTAACAGTAATCTAGTCACGCTTTCTTGACACAGGCAAGCCACGACTGCTTGTGCAACATATAGTTAGCGTGCTATACAGCTCTATCTACTGCCCAGTGTTGAGCTGGAAGAGCAGTGCTGGTAGCTTGATGTACTCTGGAGGGACGTGTTTTTAACTCCACTACTTCCAGCATCATCTGCTGATCAGTGAGGAAAAAAAAGCTTTATTTAGAATAGCCGGTCCAGGAGCATGTGGGATCCAAACTCATTGCCATAGCAACAGGTCAACATTTAAATGTGCAACTCACATTTCACCTCATGTTAATGCTTCGCTCTCGCTTCCTCTACATAAACCCACTGCCCTGTAAATTTAACTTATAAAGAGCAGTGAGATAAACAAACTTTATACTCACAGGGCCTTTGTATATGGGTTATAATATTAACTATATATCTAGATATGTATATAGAGCATGCGCAAAAACACACAACACAAAACGCACACACACAAACACATTGATGTGTCACAATTATGCTCCAACAGCTTAACCATTAGCCGTAACCCTCATTGTACACGTTATATTTACATACACAGCACTCACAGTGCAGGGAGTGGGGCAAGTGGGGACATTGTATTGGATGAGGCAGAGCGTATTGGGATCACAGCCCAGTGGAGTGAGCCTGAGCCGGGTTGAGCCGCTCGGCATGGCAGGCGTGGTTCTGGCATGGTGGTGGTGGGCGGTCCCGACAGGCACCTAGTGTGACAGCAGGCCCTGCAGTCTGGAGAGCGCTGACCAATAGGTCAATGGGAGGGAATCACTTTGTGATTCAGTGGGAGGGTCTATTTAAATAACGGAACGTGATATGGTGTTGGCCTTTTTGTCCAATCCGGACCTGATGAAAAGGTTTCGTTTTGTTGTCGTTGTTGTTGTTGTTGTTGTTGTTGTTGTGTGTGTGTGTGTGTGTGTGTGTGTGTCAAACTCACTGAATCACTTACGTGTTGGGACTCTGATTCATGTCAATGACAGAGAACATTTTCTAAGGAGGATGCAAGACCTCTCGCCAATTTACAATGAATATGTATGTGTTACAGCCCACCTCTTTCAGTCTCACAACTTCAGGCATGAGGCATGTCTATAGGGTTGTGTACATGTCATGTTATAGGTTTGTGTTCACGGTATTCTACACGTTTGTTCATGTTATTGTATATGTTTGAGTACATGTTCTTCCATAGGTTTGTGTACATGTACTTGCTGCTGGGAGAACTCCTTTCCCATGTGGTGAATCCATCAGTGCTTGGTGGAGGGGCAGGGGCTTGAGAGTTCAGGAGTCACACAGTTTATTGACAAGGCTAATCTGAAATCAATAGCGTCTTCAAATAGGATGATAGGCTCACCTCCATGCTGAAGAAGTCAAAAGCCATGACATGAGACATGGCGGACATTGAATATTTGTGTCCAGTGAGGGTGAACCCAGTATTGGTCATCTGTTCAGCCTACTGGAAGCCTTTTCCATAAAGGTGCATTGTGTATCCCCATCATTAACATATAGGAATTATGGTTGGTGCCAGTTTAATGCTTTATTTAAATTCAAATTCACTTGCTAGAGCAAATGAACCTTGCTTGAATTTTCCTTTCCACTTTTTTTTCCCTTTGCATACTTTATATGCAAACTGATTCAACAAGGATGACAGATTGGCAGTGTATGCCAACTATTGCTATGCAGATTTATCCCTAAAACTCGACATTTCCTATTGACTTAACACCAACTATGTTAAAAAGAGAAGAAGCAGCGCTTTCCAGCAGCTACTGCTTCTGAACAAAAACATCTACGATCCTGGGGTGAAATCTGTGTCCTTTAGCCTAAGTTACGGGTTGCGTTAAAGATAAACACTCCAACCATCAATATTCAGTTTGAGAACTCCATCTCACCAGCACCAAAACACTGTAGATCCACATTGGCCAAGGTTCACCTCTGGTGCCAAAACTCCCGGTAATCAGCAGGTTCCATGTGGCAATCCCAGGCGTTTCTTAAGTTTGATTTGGATCCACACATCATTACCACCAGCGGATAATGGATTCACCGCCATCGATATCGCCTGACGCGTACCTCAGGAGCACGCATTTCATCCACCAAGCGAGTAACCTCCTCCAAACACATGGTTCAGGGGCTGCGGAGCCTTCTACCCAATGTGCTTCACAAGTGTAATTTACATTACTAATGTATAATCTGTATCCCGCTGTTAAATTATTATTATCATTTCTTTAACTTTTTGACATTTTCCCTTTTAACTTTTTTCAATCCAAAAGTTGAAACTGAAACTTCTTTAAGCTCCGCTCAGATGGGGAAAAGACCGAAGGTTTAGAGGCCAAAGCCAGCAAAAATAAGTTATTGGACGAGGTTGAGTGAATGTGCTTTCGACCCCCAGGATTTACAAAGATGCTGAAGTGGGTCCATTGTGCGCGCTGTGCTCCTGTACAGAAGCCATCCTTGCCCTGTTGAACCTGAGGGCTGAGCAGCTCTGCAGGGCCGGGCCACATGGTCAGCAGACCCGTGACAGGAACCACATCAAGTGGAGCGGTGGTTTAGCTACAAAAATAAAATAATATTTCAATAAAAAGGGAGAGTGTGAGGGGATAGTATCAGGAATACCCAGTTTCTCTCTCTCTCTCTCCCTCATTGTCCCTCTCTCTCCCTCTAGTCTGTGTGGGTGAGTGTGCTTCCCTTTGTCAGCGAGAGCCTCCTTGTACACTTGTATATCCTGCACGCAGCCCCCCCCCCCCCCCCCCCCCCCCCCCCCCGCCTCCCTCCCTCCCTCACTCCCCCTCCTATTTTATTTTTTATTTTTGCGCATCCTGTAAAACCCACACCGGCGACAACCAGCACCCACGTCCTTCTCATGCAGCTCCTCCACAGCATCGTGCACAGCACCCGTCTTCACTCGCAGCAAGGCTACCAGACGGGGGGAGAGAGAGAGAGAGAGAGGGAGAGAGAGAGAGAGAGAGAGAGAGAGAGAGAAAGAGAGAGAGAGAGAGAGAGAGAGAGAGAGAGAGAGAGAGAGAGAGAGAGAGAGCATGACAGATGGCGTTCACAGCTCTATTTCTGAGGCTGGACTTGTACACTGCCACAGCTAGCAGCTCCCTACCCACCAGCCCCCCCTGCCTATTCCACTCAAGCCAAGCGCCAGTGACTGTTTCCTCATCGTCGCCTTGATACTAATCAGCCCATTCATTTGCAGGGTTATTGTGAATTAATAGTCGGCCTCTCTCTCTCTCTCTCGCTCCCTCTCTCTCTCAAATAATCTTGCAGTTTACAAGTTGAAACTGACAGAGCACCCCTTGTTTTGTATTCTTACAGAAATTGGGAATTTATGAAGAAAAAAAAGGCAGAACACTTTTGACAGAGCCTAAACTGATAGAGATGATGTTGTGCGTGCATCCACACAGCAATAATTCCCTGATTTCATGATCATTCATTATCAATGATCAATGTGATACAATGACTTTACCTGATCCATGTTATGTCACATTATGACAGGTATGTACGTTAAAGTCTACACATTAGAATAAATCTCAATTAAACAGCCAGTTATTTGCAAGTTACAATGATTTATATATCTATTCAGGTGCCAGAGAATTTCACATCAGATTAGAATAATTAAATTTAATTTTGAATAAAATGGACACGCATGTTCCAGACCTTCAGGGAGATTATCTCTGCAATAAGACCAACACCTCGCCCATGGTCTACTGGCACACATGAATAGTGTAGGTTGAATTCAGACCCAGCCATGTTGGATGCACAGCGGAGCCTCCATGGTTGCTGGAGGAGAGCTGCCTCCTGGCAATAGAGAGGGCTGATCAGCTGAGCATAGGGGGGCGGGGGGCTGGATGGCTTCAGGATGAATGGAAGTGGGGGAGGGGGGGGGGGGGGTTTAGTGGTTCCTCCAGATCTGCTCCAGTGCATCAACAAATTAACACTCTTAACAAGTACTCTGGTGGACTGGTGGGGAACTCATCTTGCCCCCGTCGGTAATGAACTGGAGTTCTCCGAAACACAAACAGTCCAGTGATTAGGTGGACTCCCCGCCACGCATCGCCGCCCTCACACAGCCCCATCACACACCCGAACCTATACACCACTTTCGTCATGCTTATTAGGAGCACCCATTATACTATTACTCAAACCACTGAGTTAAGAAACCACCCACCCAAACTCATTAGCACGGACACCTCCTCTGCTCTGGTCCCGTCTGGGCCGCATGCTGGCTGCACCAATATGTACGGCTCGCCGAGGCCAAGGTTGAGGCTTCAAGGTCGGCCGTCGTGCTCCTGTAGAGCAGGTTGGGCGCCGCGAGGCGGACCGCAGTGACGGAACAGTCGTCCACTACGGCAGGGCACCACCGGCTCCTGTACGTGTGTCCTTTCACAGCTCCTGTGCATGTGTGTGCACTGGTGGGCATGTGCGTGTGTGTGTGTGTGTGCGTGGAGAGCCGACTGAGTGTGTGGTTTGGCGACGGCCCAGCCTGAGTTCCCAAGGTAACAATCGGCTACAGTGGGGGCTGGCTGACTCATTTGGAGGGAATCCTGGAACCTGCGCGGGGCGGCCCACTCGGCCCACCCCCAGCCTCATCAGCACAAACAAGCAAACAGGGAGCTGACATGTCCCCTCGCAGGGCTTCCCATCCACGGGGGTGGCAGTGGAAAATCCCAGCCTGGGCCCTGCCTACCAGGACGTGATGGGAGACACGCACACACAGGGCATTTTGGCTCCATGGTTACAACTGTAGCTCACTGATAGATGTTGGGTGTAGGGAAATAGTGCTGAGTATGTATGTATATATATATATATACTGTATATAAAAAGGAAGGCATGGCTACAATGACTGGAATATAAATATACATGTTAATACATCTTAACAGAGAGGACAACATATAGGAGAGAGGGGGAGTGAGAGAATGATCAAGGTTATTAAGTCAGCGCCAAAGAGTGAATTCACATATTCAATAAAAAGCACAAAACATGGTGTAAACTACAGGGCGCTGAAAGCAGTCAGGCCTCTGCATGGTGGAAGAATGGAAGTGAGGGGAAGAGGAAGAGGAGGAGGATGAAGGAGGAGAAGTGTAGGAGGAGTAGGAGGACAAGGGAACAAGAACTCCATGCCCACACAATTAATTTAATAATTAGGAGGTTAAAAGGAGATCAACAGGCGTGTAATTGAACACTTAATTAGTTCAAGGTTATTCAAATCCTGGCGTGACTTTGAAACGCAGTTGGGCCAGGGCCCAAAATGGAGGCCACAGCTGCAACCGTTTGAGCAGAAGTGATGTTAGCTTGTTGTCAATGAACAACACGCTGATGACAACCGTTTGCAAAAAAAGTGTAGGTTGGCAGCCAAAATGTTGCCGTACAATTTCAATGACCAATAAACGAGGAACCAGATGCAATCCAAAGTGTCCTAGTTTCTCATGTAGCTGAAGGGTTTATTTTTTGCACCTTAAATCCCAACGATATGTTTTAGTCATCATCAAACGCTTTGCCAATACACCTTTTCCGTTTGAGGCAAAAGGCATATTCCCCCCGCCCCCCCCAATTATGTTTTTTTTTATAATTCATTCTTTTGGGAATAGCAAATATTCAACATTCACGGACAAGCGTTAAGAGAATCCATTTGATTATGCTCTCTGTGCTTCTGTGTGTGCGTGTGTGAGTGTGAGTGTGTGTGTGGATAACGTTCAGTGTCTTTAGTCATTAACAGCCAAGAGCGGGCACAAAGGGATGTGAGAGGCAGACTGTTTTGAATGGCTGGATGTTTAATTCTTCTATTATAATTGAGGCAGGCGCAGGACAGGGGTTATGCTAACCTGCCGCAAACCTGTCCCACTTCACGGAAAGGTTAATGAACCTCACAAGTCCTATGGGAGATGGAGTACACTGTTAATTTGACAAACGTGGGAAATAAATGCTTTTATGCTTTTATTGACGGTGACCAATGGCGGCCTTTTGCTGGAATGAAAGGTTTTAGTCTTTTGGGTGCTTTGCTTCCCAGGCAAAACAATAACGTGGAATGCATTTGTTAGAAGAAACTAAGTACATAATTGTTTGAATAGCAATTTTGAGCCAAAAAGCATCTTCATGATTAATTCCTACTTTTGTAAAACACACTCACATGCACACACATACAGTGGAAAAATATACTGTAGCGTGCATGTTATGAAATAGCCGACATCATTTCGAGTACATTTGTGAGGAAAAGGTATTTAAAAATAAAAAGGCACTGCTCAGATCTGCATATTTCAACATTCCATTTGATGCCCTGCCGGAGTGAGTCTCCTTTCAACAGGCCGGCCAGGAGAGACAGAGTGCTGGGAGGACGCGGGGGGCACTCTCACCACAGCAGAAGCCTGCATCCAGAGAGGTGGCCATGATCCGCACCCCATCAGGACAGGGTTTCTGTTAGGCACAGGCCCAGTCGTGTCTACAGTGCGGGTGATTAAAAGATTACAAGGATTATCTCCTTTCCCCATTTAAAAGAGCCTGTCGGAGGCAGAGATCTGGTCCTGCTCTTTTTTTTTTTGCATCTCTCTCTCTCTCTCTCTCTCTCTCTCTCTCTCTCTCTCTCTCTCTCGCTCGCTCGCTCGCTCTCTCACTCCCCCCCCTCAACCACCACGGGCATTGTCATCGTTTCCTATGCATGTGTTGCCAGAGGAACACACAAGATTCCGAGTGCCGCAATCCCGCTTAACCTTTGACCTCGGCTTATTGTTACCTGTGAGCAGCAACTGTGGAGCAGCCGGCGCGGCGGCGCAGTGCGGGCGCAGTGCGGGCGCAGTGAGGGAGCAGTGCGGGCGCAGTGAGGGAGCAGTGCAGGAGCAGTGCAGGAGCAGCCCTGCAAGCTGTTTGTGCACCGCCAGCGCGGAGCACGGGAGGAGGAGGGGGAGGAAGAGAGGGAGCTATTTAATCCCCCCCAAAGGGACTCCCCTCTCAACCCGTATCATGAACTCGCAGGCAAATCGCGTTGCTGGAAGGCACACCACACACACACTGCTGTCTTTTTAATTTCATCAGCTGAAAGAAATCTATACGGCGCTTTGGAAGCCGTCGGAGCCGCGGTGAGGAGTGAACTATACAAAACCCTGGGAATGTAAACAGGTTTCTCCCACCAACCAGAGGAGTAAAAATACCAGCGTGCTACAAACCTCTTGGCTATGATAATGGTCAATAGCGTGGATCAGAGGTCCAGGTAGATATTCACAGCCCTTAGTTCCATAGCATATCAATAGCAGCGAGATGAACACGTCCACAGCTGGTTCTGTGGAAGTGTTTGGACTCTATAACACCTCTGTTCAGTGTTGGAGGAAATAAAAAACCTATAGTTATAGTATAGACCACCCCCATAAAAATGCATTCCTTCCGTATACCTTCACCAAATCCTAGTGGACAGTTTGATGGTTGCAAGAAGTGGCTGAGGTGTCTGTGCTGCCTAGTGACAATGTATATGTCGCTGTTTATATTGTATATTGTATATTGTATACATGAATGAAGGTCCACCCACCCCATGCATGTAACGTAACCTGTTCATCGCTATATGTTTATATCTGCACATAGTAGTTCAATGTTTATGTTTACCTTTGATTGGCTTTGTCGTCCTTTTTTTCAGCTGTATGTCTATTCAGTGTGAGTACATTGAGAGCATAGAAACATCCCAGTCATAATCTTTGTACACACACTTGGCCAATGAGGCTGATGAGACCACAGCACCGTTCATCTGCTGTAAAGGGCCTTTTAAACTGAGCCGCTCAGGAATAATTGCATGCGTTCATGAAGGTAAAGAAAAACAAGTCGGGGGATTTATTTGTGTGTTTCAATGCCCTGTTATGAACAGAAACTGGTAACCAATATATATTTATAAATACACACACACACACACACACACACCTGTCAGATAAACAGGGAAGGAAACATTTTATGTTTATTTCCGGTACTGCCAGAAAGTATCTCCAATAAGAGGTTTGTGGGCGTGTGTATTCAATATTTTGATGGTGTTAATTTTCTATTTAATAGTGATAGACGTAGTTAAACACATGTTCCCCAACAAGTGTTTGTTTTTGCATATGATATGCAAGTGTAGTGAAAGCAGGCAATTATAGGACTATGGACATCTGTTTGGCTAAGTTAAATCCGTTTAGTGGGACCGCTTTGACTTTTCTAGGGAGATTTCACTATAAGTGTGCACGTTAATGAGTTAGGAAGCCCAATCAGAGACATAATACAGAGTTTGAGCTGACAGCACAATCAATTACATATTCCACAATCATACATTTTAAGACAATGTTAGAAATGTTGCTACAAATGTGATGCATAGCTATTAACCTCAAGGGTTTCTCAGGCAAAACAACCCCAGGAGAAAAATAAGATAATATGCTTCAGTTAAAGAAGCATAAATGAAGTGCCTTCATGCAACTCTTATGCCTACAACAATGGACCTCTTGACGGAGGTCATAGCAGCTCAGAGACACACAGAGAGACAGGCAGACAGGCAGACAGACAGACAGACAGACAGACAGACAGACAGACAGACAGGCAGGCAGAAAGTTATGGCGTAATGCAACAGGACCAAACACGCATGTGTCATGTAGTTATAGGTACATCATTTTATCTCATTATATATCAACATCTATATACTAGCAATGGTTAACTATACTAGCAATGGTTAACCTAGCAATTGGAATGCGTGAAACCTGGTCTGGTGACTTTCTTACTGTATTAACAGCAAGTAAGTCGCTTTGGATAAAAACGTCTGCTAAATGCCCTAAATGTAAATGTAATTATTCATTAGACAATCATCTTTCTGTGGCCTGTTACATAACCAAGGACAAAAATATAATTCCCCAATAAAATGCTTAATTTAATCTCCATAAAATCTCAGATTCAGTCTTTCACTGATTACATTTCCAATATGTCACTCATATTTGTCCATAGCCAGCTAAAGACAATTTCAATGGCAACGCTGACCCTGCCAATGATATTGTTGTAGACGTTTAAACTGCGTGAGAACCATGAGGAACAACAAGAAGAGTACATTCATCAGGTTACCAGAGCTATAGTGAAGGAGTGTAGAAGTTTGAGTCCATGGATTCAGACCGCATCGTCTTTGGGGTGAAATTGCAGCATTTCTAGTCTATAGGCTATGTCTATGTCTTTCTGTCTATAGGCTATGCCGGCCATATGATATGACATTTAGTGTACCCACTCTCCAATTTACTTTTCTTTCATTTATCTAGAAGAAGTACAATATGTCCAGAAATAATGTGGTATTTTGCTGAAGTGAAGTCACTTCAACCAATCTGTGAGTGCGTGGCAGCCGTCTCATCTAACGATGAAGTCAAGGGGGGAGGACTTACAAGTCCCTCGCCAAGCCTTTGTTTTTGTGTACAATTAATTGGCACGCACACTCTATACTTAAACGAGGGCTATTTTAGGTCAGCATAATTGTTACGCAGTTGTTTTTATCAGCATGCATCCTGCTTCCATATGCTTGGAAAATCAACACATTGGGTCCCCCCCCAGCTCAACTCCAAATCCTTATTTTACCTGCACTTTGTCATTATTTGTTCCACGCGCCCTCCCCTGCTCTCTGTCTACAGCTGTCACACACACACAAACGCACACACGCACACACACACACACAAACACACACGCACACATACACAAACACATGCACACACACATCCCACAATGGGATAGCCCAGAGAGCAACAGCCAATCTTGCAGGTTTTTACTGTTACA